>JADGIP010000033.1:0-68088 GCA_016618355.2 Astraeus odoratus | reverse complement strand
TCAAAATTCCTATTTAAATCTTATTGAAATTTATTGAATAGCTACGTTTTTATTGAAATTAACTGCAATAGGCATCAAAATCGACTGAAATGGGCGGCTTTATCCTAAAATGAGAATTGTGGCATGATTGTAATAGATTGTAATACCATTGGAATCGATTAAAATGGCAAATCATTGCAATGGACCAGAAGTGTTTCCGACACACCCGCATGCATTTCAAAAAGTCGTACCAGATACCAATACCCGATCCCGACCTGCTACACTACACGGCGGCCAGGCCACCATCTGATCTGATGGCGATCGCAGTATACACCTTGACACCCTCGATCCAGGGCTTCTGCTGCAACTGCTCAAACTTACCCTGCACGAAGTGACTCCATCTTCGTGCCAACCCCTTCGGATGTGCCCAGGATGAGGTTGCAGATGGGCTCTGGGTGCAGTCGTCCCACTTCAGTCTGAGCGTCAGAATATCACTACCCAGGTGCGTGCGCGAGACTGACAGCTCCTCGAACTCGATTTTATGCAGCTGGTCCGTGCTGATACCCCTGACCATGATATGTTTTGTACTGATGTGGAACTTTACGGTAATCATGGCATCTTCGGATACCTCAGATGGATTCCAATGGCTCTGTGCGTACTACATGCCTAACGCAACACTCGAAGCCCTGGATCGAGACGTGTTTGAGAAGGTTCGACCCACTGCTTCATACACGTCTCAGGAAAATAGGCTTTGGTACTTACACACCTGCGGCATTTTCTGAGTGACAACAGGTGATGAGGATGCCATGTGCTTTGGTCGTAGAGCTTCGTTAAGTTTACGTGTGAGTACACGCCCTCCAACTTGGTATATGGTATTATGGAAAAGATCTTGATTGTACAATCAGTTAGTCTCTCACACAGGGTGAAGGCCCTGAAAAGAAAAAAACACGGGTGTTGACATGGTTCCTCTTATCTTATTCATAGCTGGCTGTTGCGTATTTCTCCTATGCCATGCGAGCACGAAATCCGTGGAGATGTAAGCGCGACCATGACAGCTCTCGTGAAGACTTAATAGACAGGGCATGCGTACATCTACCCGAACGGACCGTACTTGACATGTGGCATCCTAGAACACATGGATGTGGACTCCTCGTTCAAGTTTTAAAATTAATCAAGCCCATCCGTGCACAAAGTTTACTCAGAAAAAATGCTTCAAAAGGGTAATCTCCGTTATCAGTGAAGTAAATATGGCCCTCTTAAGCGGGATCAGCCAACTCTTTTTATACCACGTGGGTCATTTGATCACTCAAAATACTCACTAAATACCAGCTATGCTTCTAATACTGCTGGATATGCCATTTTGGGGGCGGTTGTCTGTACCTTTTTCTTTGAACCCTGTACTCTGGAGAGCAGGTCATAACTGGCCAAGCTGTGGATTATGGTTGCACTTCAGTTGATTGGTGATTTCATGTTCCCGACAATCGCACTCCTTCGGATGTTCTATTATGGGCTTTCACCATTTCTATGCTAATGAAGTGTATTTGATTGGTGTGCTAGAATATCCATTTAGAAACTTTTAGAGCCACTCAGGCCTTCATGAACAGTGAAATTCGGCAGAAGAACAGGTATTCGTTCCAGGGCGGAGCATGCGCCCCTAATCGGCTACCTCATGCCAACGGAAGGGTGGGTAAGGATTGGTTGTCATATTCCCTCCTTTCCTGATCCGTACATGTAGAGTCAGCATTGTGACATGCCTCCTAGCTGTCACCTGTACGGCGGACGCAGATCGTTCCCCATCTATCACCACTGTTGCCAGCTCAGCGATCTGATCCCGGGTCATGCTGATGACTTGTTAATGTTTTACGTCGTGTGCCGACCTCGGGGGTCTCCAGATTTCGATGAGAGAAAAAAAACTCCGATGTCGACTCTTTATGAGCAGTGGCTTCTGAACTTTACCTGTCGTGAGGATTACACCCCTAAGATTCCGAGGAGGTGAGCCCACACCACCCGCCATGCTGTTGCTGATTACACCAACAAAAGATAGCACTAGCAACATGACGATATGATTCGGTTCAGTTTTTCTTTCAGTTGAATTTCAGCGAGGGACTAGGTAGCCAAGATATTTGACGAGGCCCTTCCCCACGCTAAGCACACTAACTTGCATTATTTTGGATAGGTCTACCGTGTAGCGTGACTCCTGGATTACGACCTAATGTAAAGTGTCATCGCTAGGTATGACGAGAGATGATTATTAAGTAGATCTATGTCAACCTACGCTCGTTAAATTACTAGAATCTAAGATGAGTCTAGAAAATCCTGTTTTCGTAATGTCAGTGGACAGCGCTTCTGTTGACAGTTATGTTCGAAGATGCAGGGTGCTCCAACGTTTCAGTTTGATTGTGACTCGGATAAGGTTCTGGATGACCCTTAAGACTGGTACGTCGCATATACTACCCCCCCCCTTCCAGGGTTGGTGGAGGATCCCTTCACGATGGGCCTGTGCGCTCAGTCGTCTTGGATGATCACAGCCTCATTTTCCTAAAATAAAGAACCATCTGGGCGAGGTCATCAGCTGGCAACAGAGCCTGCAGGAGCACAGGAAAAAAAATATAACTTCTGCTCTTCCAGAAATCCTGCTCGAACACGAGTTCGTTCATGACTGAGGGCTTGACAGCCAAGCGCCACAATACTTAACACTTACCGGACATTAGAAGGTTAATATTATTTAGTCGACGGAATTGAGTAAGTGGTAATGAACGTGGTGCGCTGTATGGATGCTAAGCGGAGCCGCCTTCAGCACGTTTGGGCGCAGACCATTAGTTCATGGCTTGTGGCATTTAACCCTTCTTGTGGGAAACAACGAGATGCTACGTTATGGGGATGGTAAACCTGAAGGTATCTCGTTATCACTGATATCCAAGAATCCTTGGCGGTAACTGTGAATGAAACCAGTATTTCACGTAGTAGCCATGGCTGGTGGGTTTCAGCCAAATATTGCGTCCCTCCATCCCATTTGGAAAGATGGTGATACGTATTTGAGGGGCAGGATCGGATGATGGTGACGAGGAGAAACGTAGGTGGACCCAATCTTCCCGCGGGGTAGTATAGACGAAGATGACACAGGGTTAGTTCAGTGGCATCACCTATCCCAAACATTAGTCCGTATATTACAGTAAACAGGAACTCCAGCAGCACTGCCAGAGGTGCAAACGGTCAAGCCGGAACAGTATGCAACATGCTTGGTGCAATCTTTGTCCTATAGCGTGGGCAAATATCAATGGAATATTCACATAACATCACAAGTACGTGTTTAGGTAAGTCCTAAGGCAGCAATGTGCACATCCTTTTCACGGTTCTCTTTTTCTAATCTGGAGGAAGTAAGAAGCAAGCAAATTACTTGCTGATATATTTGATAGGACTGTTTGGCTTACAAGGAGATCCGGTTTTTCAAGCTTCGCACCTCATCAGTCAATTCTGCTATCTTCTTCTTCTTGAATTCATTACTAAGGTGCAGGGAATTTCGCCCCCTTTCCAGCTTGGCAATGTAATCCATTCCACCAAGATCCTGTAGCCTCTGCATCAGTGTTCGCTGTGACTCCACTTGATGTTTCATCTCAGTTAGGATGGCTATGATCTCTTCAGCTGGAGTAGGGGCATCAGAACTTGGTGAGGAGTAGAGATTGTCCGGGAACTGTGAAACAGAAGTCGCCTCGAGTGGTAACCTTTCGCCGACTCCGAGAGAAGATAGCCCACACATAAATAGATTGTCCTACATAGTCAACGATGGTGAAGCAGGTTCTGCGACATCCCAGGGTATCACGGACCTCATCTTCGGCATTGTCGTTCATTTCGTTTTCGACGGCGCGTTCTTTCCCTTTGTTCCTAGTTGGAGTAACGGGATCTGGTCTACTCTTAATGCTCGCCCCAGCTGCTGGTCGGCGCATAGTCTCCGGTGGAGTTAGCGGGCCGGGATGTAGTTCTTCATCAAGCTCAAGAAGTCGGCGACGCTTCTGAGGAGTGGCTGGGGAGACTGCAGGACTAGCCTGGGGTGAAATGGTAGGGCTATACAGGCCAAGGAAACTGTAGCGCGCATGCGTTGGGGTGGCTGGTGGCAGCTCTTTCTCCCAATTGACTGAAGGGCTAGAGTGTTGTGACGATAACGCCAAAGGCGCCGGTGCAGCTGGCCGGATGCTATCTGTGGCAGAAGGCGGACGGTTGAACGTATCTACCTGAATAGTATCCTGTCCCGCCTCTCTTTCACGTAGGCCTCTCCGAATATCCTCCAACCTCTTGGATCGCGCAGGAGATCGAGATTGACTTCCGCCATGCTGTGATGTCTCCGGGTGTGCCGCCATAACCATGGGGTCATCTACCCAATCTGTAAAGAAAGCCATTTTAAATGACGGGCAACCAATGCGAAACCAGTCAACTTACAGAAAAACCCGCACTGCTCAGGATCCCCCCTAGGACGCTTGCAAACCCAGAATTCGCTATTACCACAGCAAGTGAAATGTTAGTGTTGACCACCGCCATGGGGGCAGAAAGGGGGTGACAGCGTACCGACCGGGGTGTGTAGGAGTTTGGCTCGTTCGCATGACTGCCCGCTCTCCATGGTTGCAGTACACGACTCCATCTGAACCTAGAGGGCTTGTACGCTGAACAGTGTATGCTTGCTGCTTCGACGACATGGTACGAATATGACCGAGCTCGTCACCCCCAAAGCCCATGTCGTTCAGACGATGCATCACGTGAGCTGGAGAATACGAGGGTCGACACTTGAACAACCGTAACAGCGAGCAGCCCAAGGATGTCGTCGCTAATCCGCGCCAAGGTGGTGTACATTCCACCTTCGGAGTGCGAGCTGCCTGCCCTAGCTCTCCAAGTCATTAGATTAGTGGATTCCTTCATGCTCTGGCTTGGTGTCACCGAGGGGTCACCTGGTGACGTGCAGAGAGCACCTCGATTGGGGTCGTTGTGCAAAGATTGGGCATGTGCAATGCCCCCTCCCCCCGGAACCAAGGTGAGTTATCTTGCAACGCACGCCATGTAAATCATTCCTGACAAGCATCCGTCGCTTGAAATGCCCTCAAGGTCCCAGGACCCGCAACGTCCTTGTTTCGCACATCTGGATCTGATGTTGCGTTATCGATGGCACAGCGACTTGGTAAGGACTTCGTCACACCGCCGTAGGAGCGCTTTACCCTGATGCATCTGACGGGGACATGAATCTACGATGTCATGGCCGCGTCGCAGCAAAGAAGTTTGGCAAGCAAATCTTCCTATCGATCGACATACCTCCAGTCTATCTTACGACGCCGCACGGCTCCCGCCTCTTGCTGGACGCAGAAAAGCAGATCCTCGAAGCACTCGGAGATTCAGAATCCTGGACAGCGTAATGCTTGTTTACCTGATGGACGGAGGTGGCTCCAGATCGGCGGGGGGATGCTTCCGAGTCGGACACAGTAAAGCCAGCTACATTATATTCTATTCTAGAGCGCATGCCCGTTCATGACCGCGTAGTGTGGGTCGATGCGTGCGGGCTGGCCATTAGCTAGTCAAATTCCATGTGCCTAGTGCTTATGGCGTGCGCAGTAGTGTTGGTATTAGTACGCGATCGATTGCCGACCCTTAACCCCTCGAATCGAATCGTCTGCGGCGTTCGCCACTTGGCACTGCGTATACGGCCTTGGTAGACCTTGGCTACTTGCATTTCTTTGCCCGCCGTCGACGACGCCACGCCCGCAACGCTTCCGCATCGCAGGACGTTCCCTTAGAGAGACCTGTAAGGCAGAGGCAGGGGCGCGCCACGCTAAGCTCTGAATCGTCATACTAACTGACGTGGGTTGGAACTCGGGTAATAGCTGTACGACGAGCATGTCGGAACCCGAACTGGCCTACATGACCAACTCAAACGACGACTTCGACCTCCCTCGCTGGCAAACTCAGGCCCACATCGAGCCCTTGTCCTCCTCTGCGCAGGCTGCGCAGGCCGCTGCCAGAGCTTCTTTTTTGTATCCGGGCGCCCCACCCCCACCCCCACCTCAGTCTCTCGCGGCGGCTAACTCCCTGCGATTGCATACCCTGCATCACTCTCCTGGCTCTTCTAGACCGCCTCGTATCACCCAAATCACCCACCATCTCGATCAGGATCACCAGCCATCCGTATCGACCGGCACCTCATATCTGTCGGGTGCGCTCAACCAGCTCTCAAGGAGCGCGTCTCTCGGCACAGGTGCCTCCATCGGAAGCGCAACAAGAGCTCGTCGACACCATCAACAGGACGATTTGGAAGGCGCTTTCAACGTCGACGGCCAATCTTCTAACTCAAGGCCCATGGCCGCCCCACAACCTCCATCCGCCTACTCCCTCTATCCTTCCAGCACTGGCCTTCACCAGTCTCATCCAGTGAATTCGTCGTCTACGCCCAGCAACAACACGTCCCCTGCTACAGCCTCTGAGCCCTACTCGGAAATGTACTACAATGGTTCGGGTGGGAACGTCTCGAAACGTACCCAGACACAGCTTGATCCTGCCTCTCGTCCTGGCCGATCACCGATGCGAGCCGCAAACGCTCTGTTAGACCCATATCAGCAGCAGGCGCAGTACTCTCCTACGGCAACGTCAACGTATCTCTACGGTTCATCCTCTTCTGACTCTCAGCGTGGTGGCTCTTCTACCTTCCAATCCCATTCGCGCAATCATTCACAGCCCAAGGTGGAAACGTCTACTCCGCCAATTACTACTCCCTTTTCTCCTCAGAGCGCTGCTCAGGCCGCTTATGCTGGATATACCATGGAGTCGTCGAGCCCCCAACCCCCATCACATCAAAATCAGCCTCATCTTTCTGCCACCCAAGTGTCTATCAAAAGTTCTTCGACTCCGAACACTCCCCTTTCCTTCACTCATCCACAAAGCCCTGCGAATCAATTCTACTCGCAGGACCAGGCCATGGTCTTGGATGCTCCACAGCACCGTCGCCGTGCCTCCGGCTTCAGAAGAGTCCGCGACAGCCGTGATCTTAGACCTTACGTAAATAACCAGCCAGCTGGGAGAAGGGTAGATGCAAATGGGGTCGTGTTATCGGTGCGTTTACCCTTTTCCTCGCTGTGTGTGTTCGACAACCGATGGGTTCTGGATCCAGCCTCTACGGCAACTCACCACGCACATTGCTGAAACCTATCACATCTGCAACCCCCAATTTCGATACGAGTCAGCTCACAATCCCCGACGGGTCCTCACGAAGCCCAGCAAGCCCGTGCACAATGATGGCTATGACAACGAGGACTATGACTACATCCTCTACGTCAACGACTGGTTGGGCAATGAGGATGGCCACAAGTACGTCTATCCACTCGATCGAGAGCCCTTCTGACCAATTCATATTAGTCGTTACCTCATCCTGGATATCCTTGGTCAAGGAACATTTGGTCAAGTGGTGAAATGCCAGAACATGAAGACTAATGAAATTGTGGCTGTCAAAGTTGTGAAGAACAAACCAGCCTATTTCAACCAAAGTATGATGGAGGTGACCATACTGGAGCTAGTGCGTTATTTCGTTATTCTTCCTTTTGAGTTGTCATCTGATGGCGCTCAGTTGAACAACCAATGTGATCCGCAGGACGAGCACCATATCCTGCGGTTACTCGACTCGTTCATACACAGAAATCACCTGTGTCTCGTTTTCGAGCTCCTGTCTTCCAACCTTTATGAACTTATCAAACAAAATCAATTCCAAGGCTTGAGCACACAACTGGTCAAGGTGTTCACGGCTCAGCTTTTGGACGCACTCACTGTGCTCAAAGAGGCACGGTTGATCCACTGCGATCTCAAACCGGAAAACATACTCCTAAAATCGTACGTTACTGGCACAACATCCGACGTCCCACACCCACTGACCGTTGTATGTATTCGTCCATTGTGCATCCCCCTGCGTTTATAGGCTTCAGTCACCGCAAATCAAAGTGATCGACTTCGGGTCTGCTTGCCATGAACGACAGACGGTGTACACGTATATCCAGTCGCGCTTCTATCGCTCTCCCGAAGTCATACTCGGTATTCCTTATACATCATCAATTGATATGTGGTCCTTGGGGTGTATTGCTGTTGAGCTTTTCTTAGGGTTACCGTTGTTCCCCGGAACGAGCGAGTATAACCAAATTACGCGGATTGTGGAGATGCTAGGGTGAGGGACGTTCTCTTGCCAGTGCAAAGGCGTCATGCTGCGTTACATCAGATAGAGCTAGCTGATTTATTCACCTAGGATGCCTCCAAGTTACATGCTGGACATGGGAAAGCAGACCAAGCAGTTCTTTGATTCCCACTTAGACGCGTACGGACAGAAGAAATACCGTCTCAAGAGTATCGAACAATACTCGCGTGAGCACAACACCAACGAGCAACCTGGGAAGCAGTACTTCAAGGCGACAACACTCCCAGAGATCATCAATACTGCGCCAATGCCCAACTTCAAATCACGGCAGGGGCATGAAGTGGAGAAAGGTACGAGTTCCTGTCTTGGTTTGCGTCCATTTAGTTCCTTCTATTGGTTGTGTTTTACTTGGCTTATTCGTTCTATCCGTGTTTGGGTTCCTTGTGCCTTTTGGTCCCTTCTGGTTGACATCGACGCTGATTTTGCACGTTCTGGATATGTAGAACTTAACAACCGAGCGTCATTTATCGATTTCTGCCAAGGTTTGCTCAACCTAAACCCAATCGAGAGGTGGTCACCTCAACAAGCCAGAATGCATCCCTTCATAACTGGCGAAAAGTTCACTAAGCCGTGGTCGGTAAGTCTAATTAGTTTTTACACCTGCCCCTTGTCATAAATTGCCGTGGATGTCATCCCTATCCGACTTACGCTAAGCCACAGCCCAACGGACCTATTTCATCATCTTCCAACTCGGGGACGAGCGCTGATCCGAAGAGGCCATATGGTGGTCTTGTTCCTTCCCAACCCAAAGGGACACGTGCATTCCAAGATGCTGCCTCGTACAACCAACAACTTGCGCAGCACCAAGCATACACAGCGCAAGCTCAGGCGGCTAGCAATATTTACCGCAATCCATACGTTGCACCGCAGGCGCCACAGCAGCAAGGCGGAGGGCCAGGTGCAACTCCACAGACTACGTACGCTAGCGTGCAGGAAGGGACGGGTGGTACTTCTTACGGACCACAGCCTCCGCCTCCACCGCCTCCTCAGCAACATCAGCAGCAGCCAGCGACGCATGGACATCCCCAGCACCAGTATTCAGCCTCCCAACCTTCTAACACTCAGCTGACGTCCGCCTCTACATATGCGCATGGAGGCGGACTTGGGGTGCCTGGGCTGCAGCAGAATGCTCTGCCATCCTCCTATTTCTCGGGTGGTCTTGGCCGAGCACGCGCGAATACTATCAATCACGACGCGATCCCACCTGCTCTCGCGCGTTTACAGCACATGAACCAGGACATGATTGCAGGCGGACGGAATGCACTTACTCCTGTGCTCAATCGCGATGATGCAATGCGCGAATGGGAGCGTCGCCAAGCTGGAAAACCCCCTGCACAAGCGCCATATCCACAATTAGAGTACCTGCAACAACAGGCGGAGCTGGCAGCCGCAGGTGGTGGATGGCACGGTGGTACCGGACCACGATACGGTGCAACACAGCCATCCAAGCTTTCGCAGTCATTCCAGCCGCACCAGCCAACAATCGTAGTAGATGATGACAGTCGCCGCGACGCTGTCATGTCCAGTGTACGATCGGCTGCACGAGGTGAAGCGAATACTACAGCGGTAACAAACTCTGGGGCGTACAACCCAGCGGCAATGGTGACCAGCCCGACGCAGGCGTACGCTGGTGGAACTGGTGGTGGACGATACCAGCCTGCGTACGCGTCGCAGCAGGCGTCCAATTCGTCCTTCGATGGTCTGAGTGCGAGGACTGACATTGGGACGTTGTACGTACCTATGCAACCTGAACAGTACCAGTCGTATGCCGCGGGAGGAGTCCCTGCCGGAGCAGGCAGTAGTACATCAAGGCCGGCTGCGCAAGCGAATCACCAGGCGTCTTCGTTCTATGGGCCGGGAGTTGCGAGTGCCGTGCAGAGCTCAGCTGCAGCCCAACAGGTTCAGCAACGGAACCCATTTTCAAATGCGAGTGATGGAGGACCACCGCAGGGACAAATGAGTACGAAGGATGCCCGGAGGCTGAGTGGGATGGACATCTGGTCACGATCGTGATGGACCTGTATCCTTCGGATTTACTTACTATCCTACCATGGGGTCCCAAATGCTGCACACCTTATGCCACTACGGCTGTACGCTACAAGTTTGTTTTACCCTTTCATGTTCACATGAAATCTGACAGAAGCTCTCTTTCTTGTTCACACCCGCAATTCAACCCATTTACACAACATCTTTACGGCCACTTGTTAACACTATCACTTTCCAGATGCAAAAGCCTTCCAATGTTTGCAGGCTCTTTCGCGTGTCAGGTATACCCAGTAACAATGCGAGCATCTAGTTTCCTTTCATTGGATAGGCAGGACGATGGTATATTCTATGCAGAAAGTGTCCCGAAGATTTCTTCCACCTCCCAGGCACCTGCCCAGTATTGCACTTGGCATTTGAGTCCTTCACTCGCGCCCTCTTGAGCAATCCGACGTTCTAGTCCACGGAAGCGGCGACAAAGGACCATATCTTGGCTGTCCAGGTACGTGTCAGTGATATGCATTGTCAGCAGATAGAGATGGACAAGTTAGAACAAAGAAAGAAAACAACACGTACCTTCGCATGCGGAGGATAGGGCAAAAGTCGTTTGCACCGTCCCCGATGTAGATGATGCGATCAAACTGGGTCTGGTGGCGAGCAAGGAATGCTTCAAGTTCTTCCCCTAACCGAAGACTGTTTCAGTGCGGTGCAGATGTCAGAGACGACGAGGACGCAGACCTTTGCACATGTTTGGGCTGCATCCTACTTTGCACTGGTGTTGCGGACCAGTAGGGTCAACTCGTCTGCGAAGCTTGAGTAGACCGGATGGCTCGAACGCAGCTGGATTGGTGACTATTTCCTCAAAGAGGTTCTGAAGGCCCTTGGACTGGCGACGAGATTGTTAGCGCGATATAGTCCTAAACGTACCGAGATGACGACAGATCACCTGAAGGATAGTAGATATAAATACTGAGTTTGCGTTTGAAAGGCAAAGGAACGTAGTGATCGGGCTTGAGGCTTCCTTCAGCTTTGTGACGGCTCTGACCATGGCAGGGTGCTACGTCCTCGTCAGGCCACCTTACGGGGTCGAGGGAACTCGGGACACACGAAAGGCATTATTCTAAGGGTATTTTCGATATCCTCTCTTGTCTTTCCGCGATCGTGCAACTCCTCCAAAGACTGGGCCCTTCAAGTGTCAAGTCGAAGAACGGCAGTGAATCAGTATCAGTATGAATGTCAATGCTTGGGTCCAGTATCTCACACTAGATCAGTCCACTGGACTTGATCTTTGAGTGTCTTCATTTTTCTGCGGAGATCGGGAGCTAGGACTTCGAAGATCCAGCGATCAGTGTCCTGGTCCGCCATAGACCTGGCCGGTGCGTCAATGAAACAACAGGAAGGGAGGATCTCTGCGGGAATACCAATCGAAGTCGAATACGACCAGCTGCTTCTGTACCTCTGAGGCCATCATGGGGGATATTGGCAGAGACGGTCGTGTAGATGAGACTGTCGCTCGTCGCTGTCACAGCCATCGACGGGTCCGGCGGTGGCTGAAAACGTTCAAATTGGGGGATAGTCGGACGTGCACGTTACTGAGACTCGGATGCCAGCCATCGTCTGCACCGCAAAGGCTTCGTACAAAAAGCAGCCCGGCACCTTAGAACTCACAGACACGCATCTCCAATGGACGCAAGATGGAAAGAAAGCAGCTGCCGTCAGAATTCCTTACCAGGATGCTGCATGTTCGTACTACACATGAGTTCGCGTTCACGCGTTCACCCAGACACTGACGAACCCTCTGCGGACAGCTCTCTTCTGTAGCAAGGAAGGCGCAGCACAGATTCGCCTTAAGCTTGGCCTCGTTAACGACGATGCCGGACATAATTTTACTTTCATATCAGAACCCCCGACCGTGGCGCTCTCAGAAAGAGAGAAATTCAAGTCAGAGCTAACAAACATCATAAGTCGCAATCGCAGCGGTACCAATACCACCCCGCTTGCGTCTGGTGCACCGACGCCGAAGCCCCCAGTGACCGCCGTTGCATCCCTCTCCCCTTCCAAGCCGGGTACACCTGCAGCGGCACCGCCTTCTAGGGCTTCCATCTCCAGAGCAACGTCTGTAGCAAGCGATGGAAGGTCGCCCATCATACCTGGCGCAGATGCAGCCAGTGACTTCAGATTGAGGAAGAAAGTGCTCATGTCGAACCCAGACCTATTAGCATTGCACAGAGATCTTGTCATGACCGGTCAAATTACAGAGTCCGAGTTTTGGGAGGGCAGAGAGGTATGCTATTTCCTCCACCTGTTCTAAGCACTGGATCGTTGCATCATCACGGATATGCTGGTCTTGCCTGGCTGACTTGGACCCCCAAAGCATTTATTACTTGCCGAAGCAGCGGCCGAGACACAGAAACGCGGGCGCCCGGGCCAACTAGTAGACCCGCGGCCGCAGACCGTTGAGGGCGGAGAAATAAAAATCGTGATCACCCCACAGCTGGTCCACGATATCTTCGAAGAATACCCGGTTGTAGCAAAAGCCTATAGCGAGAACGTTCCCAGCAAGGTTTTGTCCTTCACTCTTCTCATTGCAGTACCGGTCTCAACACCTGAAACGGTTATAGTTGTCTGAAGCAGAGTTTTGGAAGCGCTATTTCCAGTCGAAACTCTTCAATGCGCACCGCGCTTCGATAAGATCATCCGCAACGCAACATGTTGTAAAGGATGACCAGATATTCGACAAGTACCTAGAGAAGGACGACGACGGTTCGTGATCGTCTCTCCATCATTGTCTATTCCGTTTCGACACTTTTCTTCTACTTGTTCACCTTGTCTCACCGTTTGTACTCTATCTTACAGAATTAGAACCAAGGCGACCACGGAGCGAGGTAGCGGATTTGTATATCAACCTCGGCGCAACGCTGGAAGACCATACAGAGGTACGTTCCGTTATCCTACTTTTCGATGCCCTTCGTTATTGAGACTTGCTTATTCGGACAACAGACAGGCAACGAAAAGGACGTTACAATGCAAGCGGGTCGCCAGCGTGGTGCCCTTCCACTTATCCGGAAGTTCAACGATCATTCGGAACGGTTACTTAATTCCGCATTGTATGTTTCTCTCCTGCGATATCAGTTCTTCAGAACACTCATCCACACGGTTGTAGAGGGGACAATCCATCGAAGCGGCGTCGGACGGATAGTGATGGCCAGGTATATATATATGCCTGGTTCTTCATCGTTTGAGTACGCTACTTATCCTTCCACTTTTCCAGGCGAACTTCTCTCAGATAGAACTGCAAGATCTTCGTGACTCTGAGTCCTCCGCTGGTATCCTGCTCGAGATGCAGGATCGCCAGCGGTATTTCGAAGGGCAACTTGGGCGTGGGATGGCTGCAGAACAAGTCCCCCAGAAACCCGTCAATGCCCTTGGTGCGTTTGAGGAACTACGGCGTGGCCTTGAAGGCTGGGAGTCACGCTTCAGCAAAGTGCGTATCCCCTACACGCTTTGGAACTTGTGGCTAGTCCCCGGGATTGACTCATCACCATTCCACGCTGGGCCAGCTGCATATAGAGAGAAAGGCTAGCGACACCGCTTTGATGTCCATGACGCAGAACGTAGCTGCACGCCTGGACACAAAAGCAAGGAAGAGTCCGTGACTTCATTTACTTTCAAGGGTATTGACCTGACGTGAATTAGATGATTTCTCCACAGCACTTTTCTGCCAGCTTACGACCTGCCAAACCGCTGCAAATGAGTTTCTTCGACAGTTCTGGAGTGCCATGTACCCTCCCCTTATAGATGGTCCTGGTGTACCCAGTACTCCTTCGCTTGCCCAACGTGCGGCTAAGGCAGCTAAGATGGCTGGCTATCTCTCCGGGACTCGTGAAAAGGTGGATGCGCTGGTACGTGCCGCGCAGGCCGAGGGCGTAGACGGAACGCGCGTTGAGGTAGTAAGTCATTCATTCCTATCGTGTTATAAGCCTAGTTCAGCGAAAATGGTTGTCTCTAACACCATGTCCAAGGTGATGAGACCAGTTCTCGACGCAGTCGAGCATGCATTAGTGTTCCACCGCGCGAGAACTTCTGCGAAGATACAACCCAAGGTCGTTTAGGACGTCCAACTTCATTCCATGTTCATACTTCCGCAAGTCCATCCAGGATGAGTGTATCCCCATCCGTCTATTCCAAGGCGACTCGTCTGCAATCATCATTGAGCACGCATACAAGCTATACACATCCATGTAGTATCCTAATGTAGTCTAATAGACCACCTTGCCGTGGTTGTGGATCCGAGGTTGTACTTTGATGTATGGTGACAGCGCAGGGAGCAACTTGGTCAGCCAAATCCAGTGGTAAGAGGATACCATATAGCATCACCAACGATGCCATGAATCAATACGATGGCGGCTGTACCTGGAGTTGGGACCCTGATGACAAGGTACACTCATATAAAGTGAACATAACCAGTAAATGTAACACTGCGGCATAACATATGAATGCAGTCCGAGCACGTCGATTGCCCAGTATTGACCGTGTGAGGACCAGGACCCCACGTTCGACCATATTAAGTGCTTCATATGCTCTTGTAGCCTCCTAGAAAGCATCTTAAGCTCATCGCAATGAGCAAGGATTGGAATACTCACCCGCCCGCGGAACGCCTCGAAGGGATTCATAGCCTCCTCATATCGTTGCTTCCATTTGTTAAGCTCGTCGCCGAGCCGGCTACTGCCTCTAGATGCAGATGTGCCAGGCAAGGGGTCGAGTTGGGAGACTGATGCCTCTTCACGGTAGCTCTGCATGTAACGAACTTTCTCGTACAACTTCAAGTTGTCAGATTGCAGTGATTTAATCTCAGTGCGGAGCTCAGAGATAGCGTGGTATTGTTTACGCAACTCCTGTTAACATCAAGATTAGTAGAGCTCGCAACAGGCCCTAATATATATAGTAGCTATGCAACTACGACAGATGAGCGCACCTCTTCCAGTTCAGCGTTCCGCTGTCTAAATCTGTCTCTTTGGCTAGTCACGATTGGTAGGATGCTAGTATCAGCAGCGGACGCAAAGGGGTTTGAAGTTGAGTGTGTGGTCGAAGACTCCGCCTTTTTCTTAGAATCCGATTCCTTAAAATCGATATCAAGGCCCAGTCCGGCGAGTGCATCACTCGGTGTCGTCATGCCACTTGCTTTATTGGAAGGAACAGTATGCTTGTCAACTGCAAGGAGGTCCGTTTCTAGTTTCTCGTTGAGCGACTTTTGTCGGGATAGTTCTGAACGCGTTGTTTCCAGCTCTGATTGCGTAACCTTAAGCGATTGTTCAAGGGAAGTGTGCAGTATCTGTGGGCACACTACATATAAGCAATATATAGCTCATATTAATTGGACCACATACCCTGAAGCGTGTCAGTTCCTCCAAAATTCGTTTGTTCTTGCTCGCAAGTAGGACTTCAAGACTCTTTCCCTGCTGTGCGTTCGCTTTGTCCGCATTCGGGTCAGGTAGATGTATTCCGCCCTCGGATTCATGTGACGACCAGTCATCCGCATCTACGTCATCGTCATCAAGGCCGCCAAATTCGACGTACTGCGAAGTACACAAACGTAGGATTGGTCGCGCCTGGCAGATTCCTACTAGTGGGAGACGCACTCACCTTCATAATCTCGAGTTCACGCTTAATCTCATCGTAGTCAGCATGTGCCGCAAGCTTCTTGCGCAACCCTGCCACTTCCTCCACAAGTTCATCGCGGTCCCTTTCTGCTTTGCGTACTATCTCTGCATTGAGTTGGGTAAGCTGCGCTTGGGTAGTAGCTAACTGAGTCTGTGTTGTGGCGAGATGTGCCGTCAGGTCAGCATTAGCTGATTCAAGGGTGGATACTTGGTCTTGGAGAGAGGATACACTAGATGTTTGCATTGATCCCACATTCAGAGAGATTGTCTTCAGATGAGATAGGGAATACGAACACTCTACTGTTCTCACTCTCTGCGCGCAAAGCCTCGATCTCAGCCCGCAGGGCTTCCTAGGGAAGGCGTCAGCCCAAATATGGTGGAAGTGATGATACGAACGAACGTTTCGACCCTCAACAACTGCTATTCGATTGTTGGCTCGCTCTAGGTCTGCAAGGACCATGTCGGCCTCTGCAAGACGGGAAACAAGATCTTGGTCTGATATGGGCATAGGAAAAGATTGGTCCGGGCAGCGAACAGATTCAACACAGGGAACAGCATTAGCAAACTCACGAGGACCCTTCTAACGCTACTCACCCGCCTTGGAGCTTACATCCAATAATTTGGCTTGGTTTGTCTCATTTGACAGCCGGAGATCACGCAGTTGAGTTTTACAAAGGGATAATTGGCGGATGAGGTCTTGTTCCCTTTGAGTCTAACAGGTTAACCCGAAGTTCTGAGTAATGGGAGAGCACTGAAGTATATGCTCACCGCTCTTCGTAGTTCCTCATCCTCTCGTCATACGTCGCGTTAAGTTCGTTCTCCTTCTGAGAAACCTTCTCGAGAATGAGATCGTCCATCTATACACCAAGCTCATACGGTCATTGATGTCATCTGTTGAACAATAAATCAATCTCACTTTCGCTTCCAGCACTTCAACTCTCCGCTTCGTTGTTTCCAGCGTGTTGTTGTCTCGACGAAGGTCCGTATTCTCTGAGCGGAGGCGAGCTATTTCTTCTTTGAGCGAAGAAACTTCTGCATTCAGTGAAGCATTCTCAGCGCTCGCAATCGTATGGTCCTGTACAGAGGGATGACATAAAAGAAAGGGCATACACAACCTGTCAGGACAAACTAATGGATACGATAACAGTGTGACAAACCACAGCCGCTTCCAACAATGGGTAGGGATCTGGAGCCTCTGCAAGAACTTTGTACACGTTAAGGAATGCAGACTCGGCCACTTTGGAGCGCCTTGTAAGCCCGTCGATCTCCTGTTGATAGGCTATAACGTTGGGTTTTAAGGATATGTGCAGGTGGGAAGCCTGAGTCGTACAAGGACGAATGTAAAGAACTAGGATATACCTTTTAGAAGCCCTTTGAAGGAATTGAGCTTTTCGTCATCAGGTATCTTCTTGAATTCTGCGAATGGCGTGTATGAGCATCAACCTCAGGTAAAGACACGTTATTAGACAGGAACAGTCAATTACGACGAGAGTAAGGTCCCCCGACCCCAGCAGCTGTATACAACGAAGCAGTGCAAAGCAACACTTACCTTTCGTCTTTTCTGCCAGACCTTTCCTGCTCAATACATTCTCTTTCTGATTCTCCACGATCTCGATGCCCTGTGCATCAAGCGTTTTCTGGAGTTCGTGAAGGTTGATGGCTAGGTGTCATAAACACCGTCAACAGAGTCGACAAGCGAGAACTGGGTAAAGGAAATTACCTTTCCATGTAGCGAGGGCGCCTGAGAAGTTGTGTTCCGTTGAGCCCATTGTCATTCACAGCACCTAGAGTGTGCAGACGACACCGCGGTGACAACGAACGGAGTAGCAGGACCCCAGGACACTCTGTTCATAACAGGCCACGTAGACCTTTGACACCGCCTGACTAACTGCAAAATTTTGGTTCTTACCGGCTACGCTCGACGAGGCCGACCTCGAGCGCTGTACGACTGCAACATGGCTGCCAGCCGGAAAGCAATCGGGCTGCTCGCAGCGAGGAGCTTCCGGATTCACCGTCCTTGTTCTCACCCGCAGATCTTCGCCCCCCGCTCACTAACCACCACAGCGACGAACCTACCTCCCAACTCCCGCTTTGTGCCCCCTGCGTCTCTTGAAACGATAAATGAAGGGCCCTCGTATGAGGAAGGCGAAGAGGAGGGTGGCCGTTCGCGCCGGAGGCGTCCAGAGGTTAAGCTACCCGTGCCGCCGTCGCCTGCTTTTTACACTACCCGACCGCTGTATTATGACACGCTTGTGCAACTACAGTCTGCTCTCTCTCTTGCACGTCGGGCACTCCGGGCTCAGCATCTCCTGCCCTTGCCCCCGTTCGCGTTGCGGGCGCTCCCACCTGCTCAGCCTGCATGGGCAAACAAGTCTGAAATGGGCCTTATTCTCGAGGCACCTCTCACTGCTCGCATGTACAAGCGTGTAGTGTCCCTTCTCAGGGAACTTGAACAGTGCGAGCGCATCGCCCGTGTTGCCGGTGTTACTGAGCTGGAGCGTGCTATCACAGACATTACGAGGGGTTTCGAAAGCAAAAAAGGTATCCAAGCACGCGTAACACGCATACGAGCGCATGAGGCGAAGGAGAAGGGACCACTTGATGATCTGGGCCGCAGTTACACAGTTGGTCGTAGGAAAACAAGCACCGCCCGTGTGTGGATGATAGAAGTGCAAAAACCCAAGAACGGTACAACCGAGACACAAGCACAGACCACATCAATCCTAAATCCATTTGCAAAGGGAACCCAACCGCCGCCTGCTTCTTCAGTGCTCATCAATTCAGTTCCTATATCCTCCTACTTCCACCTCCCCGTTGATCGTGAACGCGTCCTTCGACCCCTTAAACTTGCGGGTTTGCTGGGTGCATTCAATGTTTTCGCCCTTGTCCGCGGTGGAGGGACGTCCGGCCAGAGCGGTGCGATTGCTCTCGCAGTAGCGAAAGGTTGTGTGGCACACATACCGGAAGTAGAGCCTATCCTAAAGAAAGGTGAGCACGGTGGACGTCCAATATATTGATATGACGTGCTGACACGTGCCAACAGCCAAGTTAATGAGGAGAGATCCCCGTATGGTCGAGCGGAAAAAGACGGGTTTGGCGAAGGCAAGGAAGCGGGTAAGTTCCCTTCCCCTATCTCACACATACTTTCTCACTCGTACCTTACTGACGACATGCATGTCAGTATGCTTGGGTCAAGCGTTAGCTTGCAATGGTCAAGTGCACCTCGACTGGCTGATCTTTGTCGCTATGCGCGTATTCAGTACTTCAAATCATTACATCTATTGGGCATATACAATCACTTATTCATCCACACACACCCTAGTCCATTGTATCCCGCAGCACGGCCGTGTCTTCGCTACTGGTACATCCGCTTGTCAGACATAACATTGTCAGTAAAGTGGCACCGATTTCCTGCCATCGGGTACGTATACACAACGCACACGTACTCCTTTAGCTGGGTGTTGGCTATATGCAAATCTATTCGCTCTGACGTAACGCCAAAATATCAAGACCAGTACCTGGCCGTATGTTATTCATAGAGGAAAGAAGTCCGGATGCTATTAAATCATCCACCTGAGCTCAATGCTTCACGGTTCGTTTCAATGTGTAACATTTACAAAAGAGTCCAGTCGACATCGAGACCTATTGGCTCCGATGTATGAGGTAGGATCCTCTGCAGAAACTTTGTTCTCTTCTAATGTTGATTTAAACAATAAGAGTATAAAGACTACATAAGAATACAGGCATCCTGTTAGATGATTCAGTATGAGTAGAAGAGTCTATTCAGATCTAAACCCGTTGACAAGTAGACTGAAACCCGATGAGGTGAAAGTGATTTCAAGATTATGGGCCCGGTAATGCCAGATCGTAAGATTGTAGCCTATGAGCGGTCGCACAATTAATACCCGCAAGAAGTGTATCCTACCGAGTGGGGAATAGGCGAAGATGTATAATGCGCATAGTTATTGGAAGTACACCGTCTGTACATCGCTCTGGGCGAAGGCAAGATTGCAATGCGGACACCGGCGTTGGCGAGTGCTGATTCGGGTGTCTACACAGTTTTTACAGAACGCTGTAACACACGTGAACACACTGTCAGTAAAAGATATAGGTGGGACGCACTATGCATGCATTTGGTGAGTACAACCTCGCGCATGCCTTGCTTGCAAGTACTACATTTCATAATTTTCTGTCAAGGTTCAGGTAAGCATTTTATCATCATGGAACCGAATACACTGGACACACCCAAAGTCCTTCGATCTCTTGACTGAGAGCCTCTTCTCGTGTACTTGCGGGAGCAGCAGTAGCGCTCATCTTCTTGATCTTCTTTTCCGCCTCTCTCTTAACTTTTACTAAATCTTCCTCGAGGGCTCTTGCGTGGGCTTCAAGTCTGCGTTGGTGCTGGCTACTCTTACTAGAGAAATGGCGACTCTAACGTCGAATATGAGTTGAGAAATTAAAACCAAGGATACATTAGCATATACCTCGTTGAATTTCAACCTAGCGGCTTCAACTTCCACTTGCGATTGTCTAACCGCCGATTCCAGGGCTTGTATTTTCTTGTCGGATTCTTCGACCACTTGTCGACCAAAGTCATTTACTTTCTCAAGCTCGACCTTGAAGTGCAGCCAAAAATTACGTTTAGTCTCAGTCTATCTTGGATAAACTTACCAATTGCGCGTTTAGGCTTCTCTCCACCTCAAGTGCACGTTCGACAGCCTTGCCTTGCTTTTCGAGCTGACGTACCATGGCCTTTCTTTCCGACTCTCCCATATCCTTTTCACGCATAGCGGCGAAATATTTGTTCTCTGCCTTTGCTTTCTGTCCTCATATTCAGCACAAATAAAGCTTGCTCCCAGTATCCATACCTCGTGCATTACTCTTTGTAGTTTCTCTTCGAAGGCAGAAAGATCAAAGACCTTCTTCTTCAGTTGCTGTTCAAGGTTTTCCCAAGAGGAGGAGAGTCTGTCAACCTCAGCACAGAGGGACGATTCGGCTTGCGCTTGCTGGGCGTTAACCAAACCCAGCCGTTGTATCTCGGCATTTTTCTCCAGTAGCTTCTGTGCCAATGCAGACTGATCTGAGCTTTCGCCAAAGACAGCACGATAGTGCTCCAATTCCCTAGATATCCTCATGAGATCTTCACGAACAGATGTCTCGCTAGCAATGTGCCGAGAGATGTCCGGATGTTCTTGGTGCAGTATCGACGAAGCTTCTTCCATAGCGGCCAGCTTCATTTCTGCAGCACTGGAAAATATAGACGTTGTCAAAGTCGATTCCTGTGCCGTGTAGTGGACTTACTCCAACTTCTCCTTCAAGCCATGAATGTACTCAACGTCATCCACTTTTCCTTGGAAGAAATACTTCATTAGGTCCTCGACCCCAGACTGCGCAGCAAGCTTTGCCTTGTGACGCGCCACCTCCGACTGCAACTGTGCGATCCTTTCGGAACGTAGCTCCGCCAATTCCTTGAGTTCGTGCATAGACTGGAGTTTCACGGAGTCTTTCGCTTTGCGTTCCGCCAATTCAGCACTAAATTGGTCGCGCTGTTCCCTAACCCGCAGATTGTCAGCATCGCGTTTGGACAGGAGCGTCTTCAGCTCTTGTTGTGCTAGTTGAGATGCAGCCTAGGCGATGTGAGAGTGAGGCCAAGCGCAGGGATCAGGCACGTACAATGGTCTCATCCTCAAATTCTTTCCGCGAAGACCGAAGCTCGTGGATTGTCTTGTTAAGCCGCACAACCTCCTTGTCCTTGTCGTCGACCGTTTGTTGCAATCGAGAGGCAACTTCCTTCAATAGCTTATAGTGAGGAGTTTCTGAAATGATCTCCACACTCGGGGCTTTGATCTATAAGGTGCCTCATCAGTAAGGGCTGATACGCACAGACAACGGCTAGTGACGAACCTCAGTCCTGAGGTTGATTAGCTCCTTCGTTAAGGACATATTCTCACTTTCTAGCGCCACGATGCACTCCTCCCTCGATCTCAACTTCTCTTTGAGCTCCTCTAGCTCTTCCGGGCGTGGATGTTCGTGACCATTTATCGCGGCCTGCTGACGCTGGGCTGGTAAGAGCATTGACAAGATCTCGATGAGACTACTCACTGGTGGGGATGCCGGATGTGGACTATCGTCTACGGTTGGGGTGGGGTCTTCGTCCATGGCGTCCTCCTTGGGTGATGACTTCCCCTGCACAGTAGCGACGATACCACTCCGCAGACGATCTATGCGCATCTCCGCCGTAGCCAGTTGTTCACGATATTGAGACATGTCAGCCTCAGCTTCCCCGAGCCTTTTTTGCATAACTACCACTTGCGACCGCAGGGCCGTGCACTGGAAACACTGAGCCAACTGTCAAAGCCAGGTAGGAATGACCTACCTCAGTTTCCGTCTTCTGAAAACGCTCGTACGCTTCATTGGCAACTGCTGGATTGGACTTCAAGAAGTTTGTCACGAGCTTCTGGGTAGCATGCATATTCTGCTCCAAAGTGGCCTTCAAGCCGAATTCAGAACTGACATGCTGCGAGAGGTCGAAAAGATCTATAGAACGGTCTGAGATGGATCACTGTCTATTGAGAGGACGTGATCCCACCTTGGGTATTCACATCCACCGCCGGC
Organism: Astraeus odoratus; assembly: GCA_016618355.2. Classification (NCBI taxonomy): domain Eukaryota; kingdom Fungi; phylum Basidiomycota; class Agaricomycetes; order Boletales; family Astraeaceae; genus Astraeus; species Astraeus odoratus. The sequence continues at coordinate 45,642 of JADGIP010000033.1, read as the reverse complement.
ATGTCATCCTGAGATGTTAGCGTCCGAATCGTTTCTACGAGCTGGGAAAGGAGGACATGACCGAGCAGTAAGCCTACCATGTCAAACTGCCTACCTGTTGCCAGCACGCTGCAATGGCCACCAAACCAGCCTCGCACGAGCTTTTTCTCTGCTCTAACTGTGCGATGCGCGCCTGACTCCTCTCGTTCTCTCTCGAATAGTGTCTCATCCTCCGGAAGATGGCATCCTTGCGAAAGAGCTAAAACCAAGAGAGTATGACTACTCACATACCATCGCAGTGACTGTATTCTCCCACCTCGAGCTGGTCATTTTCCGTAGGCTCTGCTGAATCTGCTCTCACACCGTTGAGCTCTGGGCTGCCGCTGACACCCGTAAAAACACGTTTCTTGACTTGGGATACGTCACCATCCTCCACGAGCGGTCTCTTCCTTGATTCCATCATAGGAAATGGGAGGCAGAGACTTAAAGAGGGCAATGTAGGATGACAGTGCAGCGCAACGTTTCTCAATCTCAACTGCAAGGATTTGTCGGCAGGGGAGTGGACATTCGAACTCCGATCTTTCTCCAGGACCCTGTGGCTGAAGCGCCTGGAAGCAACTCTCACGTTGGACTCAACGTCCATCCAGCATCTGACCTTGTCTACAGTAATAATAGGATGCGATCTTCGCCTCTTGTGCGTCCCGCCTTGCTATGGCAGGTCTTCCATCCCTGGCGGTATGTGCGATTTCCCGCCGATCCCGGTATTGATGTGCCCGCTACTCTACAGCTGTATTTCTCAGATCATAGGTACGTCTACATGATGTCCGAACAACAAATTAGGGTAGCCTGAGCTGCACAGTACCGTCTAATTCTAATATCTCGCAATCTGCTTTGTCCCCATTGCCGATCTGCGTTTCCAGGCAGGTGAAATCCATGGCCTGTCAAATATATGTGAGCATATCGAATAGCAACTCCTCCAAGGACAGACCTTCTCCAGCACCGTCATCGGTTGGTCTGATTCATATGCCATGCGTTAGTTCGACACGCGTTTCGGATGCCATCGTAATACTCACGCCAGACCCCTGTGCTATACATTACTCCTTGCGCTGCAGTGGCAATGAATGCTCGCAGCGTTGACATATCGGGTTTGTCATCCTCTCCGTTGTGTGCCACGACGACAAGATAAGTATTACCCGGATCCTTCAGAGCTTCATCGCACAGTGACCCATTCCCCATCGGGATAAAAGCCTGGTTCGTGTATGGGTGTCGCTCCAACACTTTCAGCTCAACTACACCATTCACGACCTCAGCGGCTCGGCAGCGGTAAACTGAGAGCCCTGTAGTGGCACGCGAACCCTCTGGGTATGACGACGCGATTAATGCCAATTTGTGGAATTTGCTGGCAGTTCCCCCGTTCGCGGGGGTGATCTTCGTGCCCGGAGGAGCTGTGGTGTGGTCACAGTACGCCTGGATAACCTGACCGAAAGGGGCGAACGCCTCATGCGTTAGTGGTAGAACGGGTATGACCTTCCCTTTCACAGCTTTCTGGTCTACTTGTGGCAGGACAACATTGCCATCAAAGCAACTGGCTGGCGACATAGACACACTTCTACTGTGTTCGTCCCTCGTTCCGATGATTCTCACTCGTTTAATGCCCCCGTCAGGGTAAATTGTCAGCTTTACATGAGTAAATGCTGCGCCTTCCTTGGCTTCCAATTGAAAGAAATGTCTGCGGTGTGGACCAAGCTTAACTCGCGGCAGAACGGTGACCCAATCCGGGTTGTAGCTATCCGGGACATCCTCCACAGAGTCAATGGCATGTAGTTCGCAACTCTCTGGGAAATTACCCTTGAAATCGGCGGTGTCTATTTCCGCGGTTTGCAATCTCCCACGAGCACCGCTGCAGAATAACACATGTAGAAGCGAGCAAGCCAAAGAACCATGTGAAATACCCACAGCTTTATGATAGCCCAGTCCTTGTGACCACTCTGCCTGCTGCGTTTAGTTTCCCATCCGTCACTCATGTCTTTGCCTGTGATGTCGGGGTTTCCTCGGGTGAGTGCCCGATGCCCCAAAGATGAGTAGTAATCACCTCTTCCAGGAAGAATCAAGTTTGATCCAACACCGAAATGTTGGTCGGAGGTGAACACGACACGACCGCCGGCAAACACATGAGCGAGATCGAAGGGTTCGAAATCATCAGCTGGCTGAACTGGGGCAACATTTCCGTATACCCGGAATCTCGCCTGTAGACAGCATTGGATTGAGTCTACACCCCAAAATAGCCACGCTCTACTCACGATGCCACCATCCGGATAGGCGTTCAACCTGACATAGTTGTAGCGAGTCGTTTCCGGGATGATGTACAGATGCCTCGACGACGGGCCGAGGGGGACCTTGGGGAGAATTTCTGTCCACTGGTTGGGATTACCAAACCGCCAGGGCAGGACGAGGGTTACTACCATATACATACTTGCGCATCAGCTAGTCCGCTTTCCTCTTCGTCGGTCCAATGAAGTGCGTCGACAGATACCTCGGGTACCTCATTGCCTAACCTTTGACGTTGAGAACCAGTACCATAGACCATTGAAACACTGACTAACCGTTGAAGTGTGAGGTGTCGACGTCAAATCCGACGATGGTTCCAGCACTCCCTAGCTTGATTGTACACCTTGTGATTGGCCGTCTTAGCCCCTCTGCCACACTGGTAGAGTCAGGAAGACTTTGCTGCGCACCAGTCACACGTTGAATTATGCCTACGCGTTTCCCAGCCGTTGTACAATGCGCCGTTCGGGCCATATTGCCCCTTGAGACTGGGTGCTGGCTAATTGGAGCAAGGTGAGGGCTGCGGACACCGTAGTTTTCTTGTACTTACCCCGACGAGAAGAAGGTGGTGCGCAGCAGCAAAGAACTCGTCTGACACGTCCACTATCCTTCCTCCTAAGGCGACACTGGACAACTCTGCATTCCGCCAGTTCTAGGACCTTGTCGGACATGAAAAAAAAAAGAGCTACCTACCAATGACTGACCCAAATGCGTCGAAGAATTGTGACAGGGGGACCATTTGATACGACATTATGATATTGTTAGTATGTTTAGAACTTCGATGTCCTTGATGCGGCTGTCCGTCGAAGCACTCCTCGAGGTGGTGTGTCGACAAATCGTCAAGAGTGATCTTATCTGTTACACCATTAGCAAAGTTGGCGTACGTTTATATACTCGCAGGGATCCCGGACGAAATCGTATCGAACGATCCCAAGCTTATCCGGTGGACTCCGCAATTTATTTTTCTCTTATCGCTAATGAATTAACTTGTTTATTACAACAGAGTACGCAAGGTGCACGTGCTGCGAGGCGGCCTCGACAGAGTCGCTCGTCCGTACTTACTGTGCGTCCGCGGCGATTCGAAGAAGCAGGGTCAAGCAAGGGGTCAAGCCAGAAATATATAGGTAACTGTCAATCAATCAAGCATGCCTAACCTGGTTTAACCTATAAAATACCTCCGTCACTGTCGGACGCCGACTTGATTCTTGAACCTACAAATCCCATGCCTGCGTTGGTCGTTGTCCTCAAGAGTGGTAGTTGGACTGTTATAGTCCTCTGAATCTATACACATGTCAGAGAAGCCCATTGGTATTCGTATGTCTTCCCAACTACTTCCATTTCAGAATTCCCTCCCAGCCCTACAGGTAAACCACTGGCAGGTGCCACTCGTCTATCATTGTTGTGGACCCATTTTGAAACGGCGAACCAGGCACTTGCCCAGGCATGTATAATGTCGACCCTCCATAGAACCTCGCACTCTCATCCACTCGAAGCTTTACTCTACGATTGATACGGTGGCACCGCATGAATGGTCCTAACACGGGGTCATGCCATTGTGGTTTGATCACAATTATCCTATTGTCCCCAGACCAGTATCCCAAAGGAAGAGTTAAAGCAAGGGCCGTGCTTCTTCTGTGGAAGCGGAGCGGGTTCCACATTCAGTGGGTTGTCGCCTTAACCACAATTCACCCAGGATTGGGTATATAAGACGACTTTGACTGGTGCAGGACAGTACCAGTTTGTCTCATTTAGCTACAGACTCCCCAAAGTTCCATTGTCCCTCTGGTGAGAGATGTCATGTAAGTGGTTATACCTACCGTAGAAGATACACTTCATGCTAAAACCATGGCTTATGTCTTGCTATTCAGTCCCTTATGCCACGGTCCTCACCCCGGTAACAGTCCCCGCGGGGTTCTTCCCCATTGAGGTCGTCCAATTCTGGCGTGGGGAGAGAGCACCTGGTCAGCCCTTCCCCCTTCATTGGGCCCTCTTCGTCCGGATCTCGGGTTGGCATGGGAATTACTACCATGTCCTTGGGAACATCGACACCTTCATGGTGGTCATCGACCGCAATAAGCAGCAGCGCGACACGGAACTTTGGAGAGGAAGTCATACGGTGGGATACGTCGCACCGCATCACTTGGCTGCCCTCGAGGCTGCCGTCTGCCGCGTGCCGATTGTTAGACATGACCCTAATTGGAATGGCCAGAAATGGGTCAGCGACGCGCTTCGAACTCTCAGAAGCGTCAATATTCTCGTCGATCCAGAGGTTACGATGGCGAAGCTTCAGACACAGATGGCTTCTCTACTCGAAGCTTGGGAAAACGGGGAGATATGAGTGCAGAGCAGCTCACACGAGGTCGAGCTGGGAAAGGAGAACGCATTGAATGACAGGAAAAACAGTAAACGACAAAAGCTACCACCATACGCAAATGCATCATGTATAGTACTCTCTAGACATCTGTCGCTGGTGTCATGCCGCACCAATGCTCTTGTATCCGTACCATCATCATTATAGACTTCGCAATTGCACAAGCATACTGAACACTCGAAACGCAGTTGACATGAAAACGCCTTTCGTCAAACTTGGATGATTATTAGCCCAGGTGTTCGGCAATCAACACATCCTCAGGTCTCGACGGGGTGACATACCCATAGCTCGGAAGAAATGCACGTACGAGAGTACCAACGCAACTTGGTCGTTCATGGCATGTATAAAACAAGGTCATAACATTAAATGGCAGATAGAACTCGGATGAAATACAAGATTGACCCATTCTACATGAAATTGTCGAAGTGCCACGTGCATCAGATGTGTCTGAGCCTACGACTTCAGCTTTATGTCCGTGCAAGAACAACACGCGCCTTCCCCCACGGATCTGTCCATGTTTCTGTATTTCTTAAACCTGCAGACCAGTGCAGGATATGTGCCACTGCGTCGGCCTGTCCGTCACCAACTTCCAAGGCGACTGTGGCACCATCTCGAAGAACGCCTTTCTGAGCCAAGAAGCGAGCGATCAAATGGTAAAAGGAAAGGCCGTCCTCAACAGGCGAGCCGGGTAGATCCCCCAGCAAGGCGAGTGGGTCCTCGTAATCTTTAACGGAAGGCGACAGTTGGACGTACTCTCGCATTGGAATGTAGGGCGGATTAGCCGTGATGATATCGAAAGGAGCTGCCAAGGCTTCGTGGAAATCCACGGCACGGATGTCACCCAGCACGGGGGTGAATGTGTTGCAGGGACTGGCAGCAGTGACGTAGTCCGTATGGGTCGCGATGTTACATCGTGCTGCATTATCGGTCGCTAACCGAATTGCCTCCTCAGAAACGTCCACGCCGAATGCGCGAGCACTGCCTGGTGGCCAGAGATGACATAAAAGGAGCGGAATGCAACCTGAGCCCGTGCAGAGGTCCAATATTGAAAGCGGGCGACTAGCGGAGGGAGATATAGCATTAGCGAGGCGAAGTGCCCAGTCCTCTGTCTCTGGCCGGGGTATAAGGGTGGGCGGCCGCGAGAGAAGGCTTAGCGGACCAAATGGAGTCGTGCCTGGTCACAAAGATCTGGGCATGCATCAAAATGGAACTTTTCTTACGACGACTTACCCAAGATATACTGCAGCGGTTCTCCTCGCAACCTTCGCTCAAGCATAGCCCGAAGCGCGGTGGGAGAGTCCGTAGGCTTGAGGGCCTCCTTCATCCACTTGAGCTCGAGTCGCGCAGATTCACGCCCGAGGGATGCAGCCAGCTTGGCCGAGAGGTGGTTCACATGCAGACGACCCGGCATGGGGGGTATCTCTCGTCGAGCGAGTACTACTTACTTACTGGCTTGTCAGCTTGGCACTGCCTATCAGGGCAATCATGCGGAATGTTCATGCGCATGCGACTAAAATATGCAGATTCCCATCTTTAATTCACGTAAATACGCACACTGAGACCGCGAGATGTAGTGGATGGGGGTAACAGGAATGATTGGATACGTGGCAAGAAGGCCAGATATAAAAGATAACCTAGACCTATGACAATTATGGCTCAATTTTCATTCGCACCGGGGAATTTCATGCTTCATAATGGCGGAGTCGCGGCTAATCGGCCGGGAACATCCACTTGACGCGCTGGCCCATATGGTGCACTGCAGTAATAACGACGTGCCAGTTGAACCTTTCTCCCAAAGAACATCGACCGGACAGCCCGCCGCCGTCATACTTTCTGCTAGCCGGCAAACAGCAGAAAAAATAAATAAAATGTCTGACGATAACAATGGTAAATAAATAAGTAAATAAATAATGGTTATGATCACAGCAAAAGACCCCATGATGTAAATGGGATCAGCTGGCCATCGGTTTCCGGCCGATGTCCTTTCCCTGTCCAACAGACCCGCTAGCTAGCAGCGTCTCTTGTCAACGAGCATCTCCTTGTCCTCCACGTATTCCCTTGCGGCCTGCGTCGTGGCCAGCAAACGAACTCTCTCTCTGCTAGCCTTTCGTATATGTATCCATGACACTCTCCATTACTAACCTTCCACTCGTCGCTGCCTCTTCCGCTCTCCTCGACGCTCCATCAACAATGCCATCCGCTACTATCCCTGCAACCTACGTGAACCCCGCACAGATGTCCCAGGACCAGCAGGCTGACCCCGCGCCGTCAAAGCGTAGGGCTTCCTCGACTGGCAAACGAAGGCGCGCCCCTACTCCAGACGAAAGCGGCGACTCTTCCTCACAACCAGCTCGAAAGAACAGAGACGGCCCGAAGAAAAAGAAAGCAAATCGCGCTTGTGCGCACTGTCAGAAAGCGCACCTCACTTGCGACGACTGTAAGCTATATTCCCTGTGACGGCTGAATATACTGCATGTCTTATGAGCGCTTCGCCTAGCTCGTCCATGCCAGCGTTGCATAAAGCGCGGCATGGCAAACTGTTGCGTGGAGGGACATCGCAAGAAAGCCAAGTATCTTCTTGACGATGACGAACTCGGTATGTCATTGCTGGCAAGCATTGCGTTGATTCTGATCACGTGTGCTACCCAAGAGCAACTCAAGAAAAAGCAGTCGGCGCCTAAAGAAGAGCAGGAGCCCGTACCCATTCCGGCCCCTCCACGTAAATTATTACTGTTTCGTTTCAGCACTTTGTCGTACTGACTGCACTAGCGGAACCATTCTCAGCCAACGATCCCCTCTTCAACATCACCTTCGACCCGAACTTTGCCTTTGGCTCAGAGGCTGCGAACTTGGAATACTCCATTCTATCAGCAATATTAGGCAACCCCAGCCCACCCGATTCAGCCAATGCACCTTCACCCCAGCCTCCAATCCCGTCTGGCCTCCAGAGTTCAACTTGGTCTCCTGAACCTTTACACGCGCAACCACAATACTCTCAAAGCGGGACAACAAACCCCTATAGTTCAGGTTTTGGGGATCACCTCCCTGTTCCTCCTTCGGACACAGCACTCACTACTTCCCAATCTTCTCCCTCCTTTATTTCCACCTATTCTCCCACTCAGGGCTCGACAGATCTGCAATATCCACCGTCATACGACCAGGTGCAAGCCTCGCAAGTTGCGGGTTCCACACGACCTGTTCCCCCGCGGTATGCCCGTGATGTCGTTAATTCTGCGCCTGCGGTCATGGTGCGGGCACCTTCAAAAGAGACCGGCTCTCAATCCCTTGTATCATCGTCACATACATCGCCATCGCCGGCGAATTCAACGCATGCGAATAGCTCAGACCATCATTCTGTTCGTGTGTTTTGTTTTTCCTCTCGTGCCCGTGCACAAACTAACCTGCATCAGCCGCTCAATGTAACAGCTCCATATGACTACACGGAAGGCTATCACTTCTTGATGAAGCATCTTCCGACACGGTGCGTACATTCTCGCGTTGAGACATCGCGCGTGAGTGGCCCCTGTGGTCAAATCCTGATGTGATCTTCGGCATCTTGGATGTTTTCGGGCCATGGATGACAGCTTTGAGAAGAATGATATTTTGCGCATTGTTCGAGCACTGGCCATTTTCAGACCTTCTCTCATTGCATTGCAAATGCCGATGTCAGAGGAAGATGAGGTGTTCGTGGAGAAGTGCTTCCAGCGCTCGCTACTGGTAAGATATTAGAGTGGACATGATTGTACTATACTCAAGACTATTCGTGTTTCAGGAGCTCGAAAAGCTCATTTCGTACAGCGGTACTCCGACTGTAGTCTGGCGACGAACCGGCGAAATTTGCCTGGTAGCCCCAGAGTTCTGTATGCTAACCGAATGGTCGATCGACGAATTGGTTGGGAAGCGGAAGTACATCTATGAGGTAATATTAACTCCCGTTTTGGCTTCTTCCTGGGCTACCATGTCTCACACCCTTATTTGTCAGCTTTTCGAGAATCAATCTGTTGTGGAGTACTGGGAAAACTTTGCAACACACGCGTTCGAGAACACTACAAAGTCTGTCTACTCTCATTGTGTCCTCTTGAAACCGTCCGGTGCACCGATACCGGCTACGTTCTGCTTCTCAATTCGGCGTGACATTTTCGATCTTCCCAACATCGTCATAGGTGCGCTCGTGCTTCCGCCTTCTGCTTCGGATCCACTAATTAGCTCGTACTTCGTGGCGGCGCGATGGACAAAGGTCAGTGGCTGCCACTGCTATAGCCCACGCGGTAGCACCAGCCCTCATTTCATCCTGTTTACCGCTTTCTTTTGTCTTGAGATGCCTGCTTTAACCCAATGTATCCTTCTAGCGAAACGAAAGCCTGTGCTATACAACTACTTATGAATTAGCATTTATATCGCATATTTTCTCCTACATCTTCTATCTCTTGTTTCTGCCTCATTTTCTTACCTGTTTCCCGGCTGTTGGCATTCCGGGAACATAGCAAAACTCTATTTCTAATAGCTGGAGCACCCTATCTCTGCCATCGGTTTAGAGAAACACCAACATTCTAGAATCCAAGCATCCTACTGCTACTCCGTTGCATTACAACCACCTATCCCCTAAATGTCGCTAACTGGTGGCGGACCCACTGGTGTCGCGATTTTCCCATTTCGCTTAGAGACGGTTGCTGGGCGTTGCTGTCGCTGATGTGGATCACGATGATATGACTCGCCACACATTGGTTCTCGTCATCGCTGGTGCCTTAAGCCTTTGTGGTTGGTACCTTCTGCCGTCTCACAGCCGTTCGACTAACGCTGAAGTGACGATGGAACCCAGGGAACCCCAGCAACCGGACAACCTAGAAGGATGTACTACGACAAGCTGGCGTTAGGCTAGCTTGGATATTCCAAGACATGTATACATGGTATTGCGGGAATAGATTCTACCTAGGCAGAAGTTGGTAGACGCACGACACGCATGGATGCGGGGTCGTACATAAACATGACGTATTGAATCGGGGGTAGGCTCTTTTGTCATCCTATTGGGCCATTCTACTCACCATTTCTTTGACCAATACTTACATCGGCTATAAATGAATTAATACCCGAGGACATGCTCGTAATCAATGGAGTCTACTTCCTGGTGATGATCTTCGATGTTCGTTCCCCTCGTAGCCACCAGATACTCCAACCTTTGGACACATTGCGATAGCATCTTTAGTGCAAGATTTCGGACCTTAGATGTGAACCTATCTACCCATGCAGCAGCGCGTACGCTGAGTGCTTGACGCTTTGAAGTGCCAACGAAGCACGTACGACGGACGGGCGTCAAAGTACACCAAACTTTGAGATAACAAGTGATGCTACAAAAGCTGCTCACACCAAAGGTATGCTAACGGCGATGCTTGGGGGCACTTGCTTTCATGCGATATCCGTCAAAAGCCACCAGAGTGGAACCGCTGTACAACAAGGGAAGGCAGAAAGAGGATAATATAGGTGCATTGGGGACAGGGATCCATAGTGTCCAGTATAGTCAAGGAACAAAAAGGACAATTATCATATCAAATCTAGGAGTGAAGTGAAATGTTAGGGAACGAGTAAAGGGACCGATCAAATTGCGAAGCTGCGTTGTTCACTATAGTACATATTGTATCCATCCAGTAAAGCCGAGGATACACCGAAGCCAACATGACAGACACGGACATATTCACATCTCGTGTCAACCGCCATATCGGTTCCTCGAAACGGCACTCCGGACAACGCGATGAAACGAACAGATCGCCGGGTCCATATATTACACAGTGTCCTGGATGTTGGCATACTCGCTCTCGATGCCCGGCTCGACCAAGCATGCGTGCCCAAGGATGAGGCACGAAGAAGCGCCGACGAGCCAGAAGAAAGTCAAGAATGGCGACGACAGCCATAACAAGGGGATACCGATCACAAAGAGGGCAGTGTACAAAGACTTTTGAGTGATGACGTGGTCGCCAACTTGAACTGGATCGGGGGCTAATGGGATAGAAGTGAGGACGAAAAGTCAGAAATAGCAACTTTATGATCTTTGCATGGAAGAACAGGGACTGACCAAACTTGTTAATGGCTGCGAACCCTCCTGTAAGGAAGGCAAGCGAGAATAGAAGAAGGGGACTCGTGAGGCTGTAGGAACATCATCAGCGTCCGCTTCCTCGCATGATCAATGTCGACGTCGCTCAGCCAGGAATCAAGATAACCAGCGAGACAGACGAGAAATACATATAGAACGATACTAACATGGCATATACAGCGAGAATGGCTACAATGAGCATATAGTTGGCCGAGAAATACCGCGTGTTATATGATATGCGCTGCAATCCCGAGTGTCAGCTGATTGCCCCAGACCGCATGTTCCCGAGTAGCTGAGTCCTGCAGAGAATACCTACAGAAACGGCCTGGTTCACATCCGCGGGTCTGGATATACGATGGAAATCGAAGAATTCGGTCGGAGGACGGAGAGCGCTAAGGCGTGTTTCCTGCGGGGTAGACGTCAACCAGGTCAGACGAGACAAAAGGCTCTGCAAGACGACCGCTTGCCTTGATCTTCTTGACTGCATCTGTGAAGCGCATGACGACTTCCATGGCGAGTTATGTGGTCCGAATTTGAAGCTGAGCAGAGTCTTGTCGTGGTAGGCAGTGGCTTAAGAACAATTCTCTCTGCACTAGGAACAGGTCAGATCTGCGGAAAGATGCTTGTGGACGGGATGACTGCGTGCACAGTAAGTTTTTTCTGACTGGTGTTTGTGGGTTCTGCCGCAGTTTCACTGTCGTCCAAATCGAGACAAGCAAACACCTCGCCCTTGCCGTAGTGCTCACTATGTACCCGTAACCCAGAGACAGTTCTGCCATCGAAAGGCCTTTTTATCTTAGTCGGCAATGGAAGTCAACTTTTGCATATATATATATATGTCTGAGACCATGCTGTCAATCCACGCGGACGCTATGCAGTATTTATGTGGGATGGATTGCAATCTATGGACGGCCGGTACACTCCAGATTGACTTTGCAGACAACCTCCAGGGATAGGTGGTATAGACTCTGGTTTTGGTTGTTGCAAGACGTCTCGGATCCACCGGTATGTCATGCATATCATGATTTGGAGGCAGCAGCCTTTTCTCCACACACAGTGGATGGTCGTCCAGTCATTGCGTAACCTACTACACCCAACCAAAAACACTGACCAGCCGTTGCCAGATATGCTCCGCCGACCGCCGACCATGATTCCTATGAGTGACTCAGACGTTCAAGAGATTCGCGAACTTGTCGCTCAGCAAAAGGCGCAGTACGAACATAAGCAAAAGACCCTTCTTCAGATGAAGAAGATTGCCGACCGCCCTTTCACCGCAGACGACCCACAAGGAGTCGCCTTCTTGAAAATGATGTCTGACAAAGCCAAGGCAAGGGAGCGGGAGAAGGAGGAGAAAAACAGGAGGCTGGGCATTCCACCTGGAGAAAGTCACGCTGGGGGAGCTGGCTCATCGTCTTGTACGTACATGCCCTCTGCACCCTGTCTCGTTCTCTTGATTAGACCAATGTCTAATCAAATGTTATTCCCAGCGTAGTGCATTATGGTTACAACTAGCAGGTGGTTTACAGACCCAGCAAGTCCAACCAGTGTATAGGGCGCTACGATGTACAGTTAACACCATCTCTGCTATCATCGGTCTCTGGGTCAATAGTCTACTTCGTGCACTTTCGCGCAATCACATGTACGTATTGAAGGTATTTCGGAAACCTGGGGCCTCAGTTATCAGTACATTTGTCAAAGAGAAATTTGGTTGCAAGACGCTCTTACCATCCAGATCTCGATGGTCACAGAAGGACGCGAGGTCTACTCTCTGTAGGTGTAAACATGCTGTTTTCAAGCTATCCCACAACGTCGACGATGTCACCCCTCTCTTGTTCAAACCCCCACTTCCCATCTCACCTGTTGCGTCACTGCCTTCGCTATCCTGGAGCACTAGCGCATCCAGAATGTGCGTCAGTGCCTCTTCATAGCGCTATACACACCATGGGTTATAAGTGCCACTCGAGTCTGAACATATAATGGAGATACGTACATGAAGGTTGATGCAAGATATTCCCAGGTTATATCTATTATATACATAATCAGCCCCTGTCCTCGCCACAGTGCAAGAAGACATACCTTGCACGGATATACCCAGGGTTCAGCTCCAAAGCGCGATAGTAATATTGTAAAGCATCTCCAGCCCGCGCGTTGTTCGCCATCGTCGCACCGACTCGATTATACAAGAGCCAATCCTTCAGCAAGCATTTCAGAGATGGCATTTAAGGAACGAGCTCCAAGACACGCACATCTGGGCGGACAGCTAGAGCTGTGAGGAAGCAGTCCAAGGCCCTTGGATAATCCTACCGACGGTTGGATGAGCCCCCCAGGCGCAAGAGCGGAAACCACATACCTCCAACGTGTTCAACAGTACAGCCAACGCGATCTGCACATCAGCATCAACCTGTTGGGTTTCGCTGGATGCTCTCGCCATTTCGATCAATACATTTACTAAACGATAAAAATTCTTTGATGATCCATTTTCTAACACTTCCTCCCCTTTCGTCCTGATGATTTCCTGATACTTCGGTTCAGGATGTCTAAGCGCCCATTCTCGCACTGCATCGTACGTTCCCGTTCGGTTACTCTCGTTGGTATATGACACTGCTAGGGCAAGCCATGCAGGGAGATACGACGCATCGAGAGCAAGGCAACGTCGCAGAGCCTGTACTGCCTTGACCTCCCGCTCACTGGACTGTTGCCGAACACCAAGCTCGTACCACAACTGCGCCTTATAAGGGTCTTGTTGGATGGCTGCTTCGAGCTCAAGAATGCTCTGACACGCATAACACTAAGCCGAAAGAGAGGTGGAGAGCAGGAACAGAGCATACCTCGTGCATTCTCCCCACACTCTCTGTATGCATTGAATGGTGCCTGGAAGCCTGTATTCCGCCGACCCCCTTTAAATATGGGTTCTCCTTCTCGAACTCGTACTCCAAGACTGGCCGAACCCCCGTCGTAGTCGCCTCGAACTCGTCCCAAGCGTTCTGCATCTCATACCATTGTCCGATCTCCCTTTGTTTCTGCTGCGCCAGTGACATAGAGGGCCCTGTGGTAACTGTCGGAGGTTCAACACTAGAGGTGGTAGAACTAGATGGCCCTGCATGATGCGCATCCCACCATGCCTTGAACTCCTCGTTTTCTTTCTCGAAGTATGCCTCATTCACATCGCCCTCTTTCTCCCGCATGGATAAAGCGAGAGGTGAAATATGCTCTTCCTTTGGTGTCGTCTGCACTACATCTGTTGCACGCGCCTTTCCCTTCCCCTTCAAGTCGGTGATTGGGTTCTGAAGGAGGCTTACCCCTGGAGTGCCAGTTGCAGCAAGTGTTGAAACTGATTCGCTCGGTACGATCCCATTCTGATCGACAACGACCTCCCCATCCCGGAACTGGCGCATCAAGTTCATGAACGAGCTCTCCTTGAATTTGTGGTTCTGTTCGTGTGCGACCGCTTGGATAACCTGTGCAGCGAGCCGTGCCATCGCATCTGCGGGTGGCGCCGATGCCAGGACAGCGGGTTCTTGGTCCTGGTGGAGTTGGGATTCCTCCTGTTTTCTTGCGCGCTCAGATACGAGTGCAGATCTGTCCAGGACGGACTCCTGTGATTGGAATTCTCTGTCCCACAACATTTCTATCATTCGATCCGAATCAAGATGTCGGTCAGCGACCGATCTCACATATGGAGAGTAGTAGAGCTCACGATCGTTTTGTATTTCCGGCCTGAGGCCCTGTATTTGAGCAGGCCCATGTGTTGACATGGCCAAATTGCTCATCTGACCCATTCGATACGCATACGAAGATCCCCAGGCTGCACGGACAGCATCAGCCCAGCTGCATCCCGATCGTCGAGTAGTAATAACGGAATGACAACGTACCACGTGTAGGGGCAGCAGAAGGAGGACTCTGTACGCGCTCCTGAACGGTCTCACCTCCAGCTTTCCCTTGTGCCTGTCCTTGATCCTGTACATTTTGCTGGTGATAGTTGCTTCGCAGAAAGTCGTTCGCCCACCCAGCACTCCCTAACGCCGTAAACGGAGATTGTACGGCTGCATTAGATCCAGAGACTGGGGCAAACTGGGGCAATGTCTCCTGCAATTGGTTCATGTCGAATGGCTGCTGCTGAAGGTGCCTCGGCTCTGTAGGATTAATCAACAATCCCTCCGCACCTGTGGACGAAGAAGGGGAAGTAGAGAAGAACCGCGCCGCATCTTGCTGGAGCTCGGAAGTTGGGAGCTGGGCCGTGCGGAATGTCTTTGCAATGTAGCAGAATGGCGGAAATAGACGTTCGGGAACGAAAGACGGAGTAGATTAGTTAGAGAGTTGAATGTCGTACGTGACACTGCATACCTGCCGCGCCGGTCCTGCTCTGGCCAGGAAATCCTACATGAACATGTCGCAGCGTAATTAGGACACAAGATTTGCAGGAGCGGAATGCAGAACACACCTGTTGTGGTCCGTGATCTTGGTCAAATCTCTTTACGAGTCCCTGGAGCGGATTGGTGGGCCCACACTCGGAGCCTCCGCCAACAAGCATCGAGAGCGACATGGTTCACGCCTTGTTTGTATTCCTCTCCCCCGTATCTTTGACCTCTCGATCCCCTACAAGTGAAGAAGGTATGACGAGGCAGACCTGGCTGGTGGGGTTAGTGTTTCGCCCGTTTATGGCGTCCTACCAAAACGGGAAAGGGGCTGCCGGAAACTCCCGAGTCCGAACTTTCATGTGTTTCCTGTGGACTACTTATCAGCATTACATTCACCACCGGACTGCACAAGTGAGAGTGTAGACTCGCTTCTATCGGGGCATGAATCGTCTACACACCCCCGCTGAGGGGAAATATTGTAGAGCAACAGTAAGAGGGGGAAAGACAGAGTATACTACTACCTAGGCAACAGAAAGGAAAAGAAAAGAAACTATCATAACAACTACATGCAGTATGCGATCTACTACTACGTATTCGTGTCCCCCAAAAAGGTATTAGTCCGTGCTTTGGTCGATGCCGCTGTCTCCAAGTCACCACAATGTAGATATGTTCCGAAAATGCACGATGCAGTCGTCGGAGTCGTAACACCATTACTCCACATCCTGTACAAATGCACCTCAACTGGTAGAGGTCGTCACCGGCGTCGGTGTCGAGGCACCACTGGCACCAGCTCCGCTTCCAGTTCGTGTTCCGTTTTGCGACGCTGTACCCTGCGCTGGTGGCAGTGGTGGTGGTGGAAGCGCCTGTGGCTGTGTCGGTGGTTGAGACTGCTGTTGCTGGTTAGGCTTAGATTCGTTTGGCTGTACTGCTTGCTGAGCGTCACTAGAGCGCGCTTGTGCTGCATGTGCTGCTTGGGCGGCCTGCACTACCTGCTGCGCAACTTGCACAACCTGGGCCTGCGTCTGCTGCTGCTGCTGTGCTTGCTGCATGGCTTCGACGACTTGTCGGCAGTCGGCACCGCCTTCCGACCGCACTGTGTACGTGGGTTTGTGGTTAATACGTGCCTACAGAACTAGATAGTAGGGCGACTCACGATGTCGCTGTTAAATCGTTCCGCCGCGATCAAGACGCCGGAAACCAATACATGCCAAGGAAAAAGTCAAATTCGAATACCACCGCACACCCACGCCAGCGCATCAGCCAAATCCACCAACAGCAACAAGTATTCCGTGTATAAGGAGGCAAAAGACGAAGCCAGGCACCAAATAGTCAGCCCCGATCCACGAGTGCTCAAAACACTTACGTTGAGGGCGTCCAGTCGACTAAACGTCTTCCTGCATCCTTGGCACACATTGGCCTGCGACCTGTTCGCATGTAACGCTTGATGGCGCCTGCACGTATGTTTGTTGCATGCACAGCAGAGCACGTTGGCACATTGCATTCACGCATCACCGATAGCGAAGGAAGAAGAACAAAAGAAAGGTAAGCCATGAGCATATCTGTCACACGAGGTGGAAAACGCTGGTAAAAGGGGAGGTGAAAGAGGAAGCAGAACGCATGTCCTAACAGACCACACGGGGATTGTCGGAATGAATGAATGGCACGAATCGCGTATAACCAGTAATATGATGAATGAATGAAAGAAGCGAGTGAATCGGAAGTGGCAGTGGGCTCCAGCACAGCAGTAGTGTGGGAATGAGCACGATGGAACCGAGACCGA
Organism: Astraeus odoratus; assembly: GCA_016618355.2. Classification (NCBI taxonomy): domain Eukaryota; kingdom Fungi; phylum Basidiomycota; class Agaricomycetes; order Boletales; family Astraeaceae; genus Astraeus; species Astraeus odoratus. Next base: position 28,744 of record JADGIP010000033.1, on the reverse strand, counting down.
AGAGATCGAAAGATAGAAGGATGAAAAGCAACTCACTTGCAATCGTGCTGCCTTGCGAATCCCTTATTGCAATCTGGATATTCACACACGTACGGCCGTTCTTCTGTGTGAGATCGGAGGTGACCTAGGCAACCGAAATGGGACAGTCGTCAATCGATAATGGACATGGAGATAGGCGAGAAGACGGTGAAGTGGAAATAATGTGGAATGAAGTATGTAGGAAAAAAGAAGAATATGGATCCAACGAATGAACGGAGTCAAGGACCGCGAAGCTTGGCGACACTAGAACCCGGCTATTCCAGTTGCCAAAGACTTTTCGCATTTGCTCGTCCGTGGACGGGCCAGAAGGAAGACCCACCTCTGAGGTTAAACCGACGCGTAAACGTGCTTCCACAGCCTGGGACAGGGCATATGAAGTGTGCCTCGTTCCTTCTCCTCGAAGCGCTCGCTGCTTGCGTGGCAGAGGTGGTCACTTGCTTCTTCTCGACCTGAAGGATCGGAGGCAGACGTGTCACTCCGTTAGCAAAATGGCCCTGCGGATCGGAGAGTCCGGCGGACGAGCAGGCCATGGCCTGTGAGTATAGCTCTGCGGCACTCGGGGAGTAGAACGCCTCCTGCTTGAGTTCGTGCGGGGGTGGTGGCGGTGGCGCGGACGGTATGCCGGCAGGGGACGTCGTCTGTGTAAGCGGTGGTAGTTGGGACGGCGTGGAAGGGATAGGGTAGGGTGACGGGTGAGAGGTGTGGCGGAAGGGGGAGTTGCTGTGGCTCCTCCTATAGGCGTGACCGGGGGGGTAGTGGGCATGCTGTTCGTGGGGATCGTTTGGCCCCGAGCCCGGAGGGAAGGATGGCTGGGATGGCTGGGACATGGACTGAGGGGGAGGGGGAGGGGGAGGGGGACGAGGTGGGAATGGCAGGTGAGAAGGGTTTTGTTGGGTACAGGTATCGAACTCGTGGGTGACGGTACGAGGGGGTGGAGGATGCTGTTGTCGACCTAGCTGTTGTTGTTGTTGTTGTTGTTGGTGTTGTTGGCGGTGTTGTGGTTGTGGTGGTTGTGGTTGACGACTGGAGTGCTGTTGGTGCCAGTGATGGTGCAGTCGTGCTGTAATCGCGGGATCACCTGGAAAGTCCATGGGAAGGCGTTTGGACGGCCCTTTTTATTGATTAGGCGAGGGAAAAAAAGGGAAAAGCTTCTTTCTGATGTGAAAAGAGGAAATAATTACTGCAACCGTCGCTGAACACTTGTAATCAGAAACACCCCGGGACGTGACTGAGCGCTTGCTAGGAACAGACGCCCTGCGAGAAATGAATCTCGATATGGGCGATCTTGTACAGAGTCGCAGGGTGCTGGGAGCGGTGCAGCCGTGAACGAAGAGAGCCCACTCCTCAGAGCTGCACGACGCAGGGTGAACGGACGGCAGCAGCAGCAGCGCGACCTCGTCCTGCTTTTCAAGTCGGATCGGCCGCGTCCCTCGGGTGGGTCATGATTGGGGTGGCTGTGTTACTCAATTTAGCCCTGCAGAGCCGCAGCACCGCCTCCATTTGTCATCTCTTCCGTGCCAAATGCTGTGTCAGCCGGCCTTCTTCCCTCGCACAGCCACCATGCCCGCTGACTGCGCACCCCCCCTTCCATCCTGGTAATAGCCGGCGTGTGCGGCCTCTCCATTGGTGCCGGAACATCTACTAGACCGAAAACGCACCAGCTGGCATCCGTGCCGCAAGTGGGCCCTGTGGAAGACATTCACACTCACACTCTCCCCCTCTCCCTCCTCCTCCTCCCCCCACACACGTGTACCCATCACTCCGGCTCCCGGATTCCCCTCGCCCCCGTCTCCGCGCGTCCGTCTCCGGTCTTCCCGTCTCCGCTTCCAGATCCGTGCTGCCTTACCTCACCCGACCGCATGTTACCGGAACCCAAGCCTCCTCAAACAGGCAACCTTGATGGCAGCCTTAGCGTCACATCTCCACCCGTTACTTTTTTGCTAACCCAGCATCAGCATCAGTCCTCACTCCTCCATTCTTGGCAGATTATCCGATGTTCCGGGACGAAACGCAGGTGGATCAAGAACCCGGGTCACGCACTAAGTTAGTGCATTCGCATTCGGAAGCTACCGCATTCCTGTGCCCATTTTGCAGCCTTGGCCTTTCTCTGACCTCGTCACGCGATTGGATCGGAACCAGTTTCTCCATTGGCGCATCCTTCTGGCTTTGACATTGTACGTACCCTTCAGCGTTGACACATAAACGTTTGATTTCCCACCCCTGCGGCACGTAGCAAGGTGTATACGTATGTCTGTATCCAGGTAGCCTTGTCCTGGCAAGCCCAAGCATCGTTGTTCGAATAATCGGATCACCAAAATCAGTACAAAGTAGTGTAGTTACATTGACTTCGTTGTACCTAAGTATGTTACACGCCCCCAGGACCCTCGAAAATATGTGCATCCAATAGTCTCCTCCGCCTTATTAATTCTCCTTCCGTGATTCTCTGTCCACCGCTCCCACTGCGTGGTGTACCTCCCTCTCTCCCTCTCTCACGCTCCCCAGGCTCGCTCATCGGTGTCCTCGGTCGCCGTTCATCCGAGCCCCTCCTAGGAAGAGGCGGTGTACCGGTTAGCCTCGTATTCCCTCCTCCGCTACCACTACTGCTGTTCGACGTCATACTTAGCCGCTTACGCGGAACAAACGTAATCCCAGAATCATCCGTCTCCCCCTCAGAGGTAAACAGACTCGGACATACGAGTGCGTCTGCACTGGTCCCGGTGCGATCATGCTCTGGGGATGATGCGGAGGCTTTCGTAACAACAGTTGAAAGTGAAGAGACACTCGATTTGACCATCTCACTTCGTTCCTTGGGCAAGTGCGGGTGAGATAGAACACGTAAGTCTGCCGAGTCTGTCCTCTGAGAGTTCTTCTTTCCCGGCCTCATTTCAAGAGTCGTCGAGGCAATAGCCGGGGCTGGCGTTGCAAGGACTGGTGGGACAGGCAATCTGGTGACGACATTGGTCCTCCCCTCACCATGGAACCCCTCTTCCTTCCCTACGTACCTCTCGAATGCATCCTCTATCCAATCTGCTAGGTCCTCCACCGCAGGCCTCGCCTCCTCCATTAGGCTCATCATCTGCAAATATCCGTGACTCCAATCCTTGAACAATACCATCTGCACCCAGTCGTCCTCCGTTTCGCGAGCCAGCCAGTCCCTTTCCCTGCGTAACCGTTCGATCTCTGCGCCGGTATCCGATAAGACATGGCTCATCTGCAGTTCTTCGCCAGCTTTCGGTCTTGAGCCTCCGATGCTACTAAGCTTCATGTCAAGCTCCGCCTTTCTCGCTCGCTTAGCCTCTCTCACGCGTCCTGCAAATATGACCGTGTCATCTACAAATGGGTCCTTCTCCCCGCATTGCATAAGCAGTGGCGGGAACTGTGCCAGAAGAGAGGATGGTGTCAGGATGGGCGAAAGGAAGTAGTCGGTAGAAAAGTCGGGATTACGGTGCGGTCCGATATAGAGGATCGCCATGGCGCGCATCTGGTATTTTTTGGTCGAGTGTGGTAGGTGGAAAGGTAGGTGCCATGATAGAAATGTCAGATACATGCACGGCCAAGGCAACACCCATGCGTCGTGGTTGCGATCAAAGGATAGGAAAACAAAAGGGGAAAGAATGCACTCGTGAGCCAACATAATACAATGCAAAAGCGAAGGACAACGAAGAAAGGCAACCCACCATGCTGGGAGAGATGACTCTGTCTTGGAAATATCCCGTCCGACTCGTCATAGTCAATCTGGTCCCGATCGGCTCGCGGCCTTTTTCTTTACTCGCCCCCTTATCTCCACCGCGTCCGCCAGTTACAAGTGACACGGCCTTTATGTTTGCCCTATGGACTGCTTTAGACAGCTCGTCCTGCTGGCTTTCCAGACAAGTGTGCAGGTGTTGCTGTTCCGCGTACGGTAGAGGGGTGATCTCCTCGTCCGGCATCCCGTTCTCCTTGTACACGTACCGGACACGATCCTCCAGTGGCCGATCTTCTTCCCTGAGTGCGTCGTACCCGTTCTCCTCGTACTCGTCGGCCCCATCATGTGCACCAGGTCTCTGCACTTCGAATGACCTAACACTTGACTTGCGCTTCATCGCCAGCGCAGCAGTATGTCTGTCCTTCTCGGCTAACGTCGACGTTCTCGTCGGTTGCACACCTTCCATCCGCTCATCCGGTCCTGCACCAGTAACAGATATAGTCGGGTTCCCCGCAAGGTCCTTCAACTTGTCCTTCCAGCTTTTGGCACGCAACAGACTGCGTCGCTTTCCCACGGACCCGCTCCTCCGCCTGTCACCAACCATGCTGAGCGGGCTCACGTGTTGTAGGTGATCCTTCTGGGATGCAAGTTCGCGAAGGCCAGGTAAATTCCCCGAGGACTGTTCCGAACGCAGCACACGAAGGTTTCCAGGCGACATCCACGACGTAAAATTGAAATCAAGAGCTGCATAATTGAGCACGAGGGCCAATGGTAGACACAACTTTGCCAAAGGGGATGACGAAAGAGATTGGTTGTACTGGAGGATTTTGACCATGACTCCTACTACAAGCGTAGCCCCGCTGTTCATCCCGAATCCCATCGTCAACAAACGTGAGAGAGGCGTGTAAAAGCATCACTCACGCTGAATCACCGGATAGGACAACATTCAACTGTTTACCGGACATCCCAATGCAACGCCCGTTCGATTCGGCCAGAAGCCTGTACAGATCGAAACACTCGTCCATCGCAAAAGGATATGGATCTGGGGACAGAAGGAATGGAATGTTACTCCATACAATACCATAGAAAGAATGCTAATTACATTCCGGTGCTTTCCCGTAGTCCACCGCTACTACAGGCTTTCGGGTTCTGAGTGCCCATGTCCGCAGTCGTTCTTCGTGATGCTCTGGCGTCATTGCCACAAAGCCACCACCGGGAAAGTCGAGTACGAGATCCGTACAACTGTACAGCTGTACTAGTGGTGCCGCAAAGTAAATGTGCACTGTGATAGGACGGTCATACATGGAAGACAGAGGCCTCGGTAAGAGTATCCTTCTATGGAACACCCCATTTGGAGCGCTCGATAGTAGGCGGAGCTTGGCGTGGGGTTAGTGTAAAATGCCTTTTTCTATTAGACCACACCTAGGAAGCACCTACATATGGGTTAGTCGTCTTCTCCCATGTTGTACGAAACATTTCTACCGTCGGCACGGCCCTGAATCTTCGAAGCTGTTGTTTCATTTAAAGATTAGTATTTCAAGAGCCATGAACTGAGTGATTCATCGCGCTGGACTTCGCATACCTTCTCGTCCGCCTCGTTGGCGTAAATTATGTAGTATATCGAGAATAGGATGGAACATATGTCTCTGAACCACTTGGGTCTGATGGACATAGCAGTCGCAAATCCAGCATCCAGGCCGGTGACGATCCACGTCGCACGATAGTATGACGGCGAGTACTACATGACTATGCCTTAGCATGCGGACAACAGGAGGTAGGATGCACAAGACCAATAGAATTTCAAGATAAGGGACGCTTACGAGACGTGCCAAGGGCTCAGGTGCTGGGTACATGATATCAGCACATGCGGATGACAGCCTAGAAAGGCCCATACTTACCTCCAAGACCAGCGATCTTGTCTATGTTCTTGACGGCATACACAGCCGTGAGCGTGCTGACGATGATCTGCCATGGTGAAAACCGTCCTGCAGAAGCACAGCATTGGGTTAGGGGATTTTGGATCAGATCCCAACGACGCACGAAGTCTCTTGCTGAGTTTCCGGATCCAAAGTACACGTGGACCCTCAGGATTACCTATGGAAAGTCTCCATATCCAGAAGAGAATGACGAGGAATACCTGGACACACAGCATAACCAATGAGCGAGAGACAGTGCGTTCTGGCATACGATGGCACCTACTTGTGCGCGCTTCCACGATGGGTTTGGGCGGCCCATTATATGGTCGATCATGGTGGCACCTCCGATCCAATGCGAGGGAGACGAAGATTAGCCCGATGCGTGTACATGGTCGTCCCTTCGTTATAATAGTAAGGGGCTAGCATGTGATTATGATTACAGCACATTCCTTCTCGGGGCTTCCCGTAGAGATGTGACATGTGACTGACTGTCATGCAATGTCCGATAGCCACGTGGTTATTAAGTCCTACTGGCTGTCAGCCAGTCCCGGTGCCTTGAGCTGGTCCACAAGTTAAACCCTCGTCACCGCGTCTACACTCCAGGTTGCGCAATGCCAGAGATGCTCGCCTCAATCAAGACACAGGGCAACAAAATTGAGATTGTGAACCAACTCCTTCTACCCCATACAACAGAGTACCTCGAGATAAACACTATCGAAGAAGCACACGATGCTATCAAATCAATGAAGGTCTGTTCTGATTCTTCAGGTATATACGAGCACACTCTGATAGAAAATCGTCTGTAATCATTATGCGCAGATCCGAGGTGCACCTGCAATCGCATCACTTGCGGCGCTCGCCTTTGCTGCCAATCTATCGAAGGCGCTTGAGATATCGCCCGTGCCGTCTTTCCTCTCTTCTCCAGAAGCCCTTGAGGCGCACGTAACTCCTATGTTGGACTACCTCTACACCGCGCGACCGACGGCCGTTAACCTTGGCGCTGCAACGCGCCGCATAGCACGCAAGCTTCAGTCGTCCAAGGACGTGGGGAATGATGCTATTACCATTGCACACGAACTTGTTGCGGAAGCACGTCTCGTCTCTGATGAGGACTATGCTCGTAATGTGAAAATGTCAGAGAACGGGGGCAGATGGCTTGCCAGGATCCACGCTCTTCAGCCCAATGAACGCCTCAATGTCCTCACGGTGTGCAACACCGGCTCCTTGGCAACTTCAGTACGTATTTCCTTTCAATCAGACAGCCCCTTCGTGGTTCCTCCACAGCCCTACTTCGCGTGCACATAATCCCGGAACATTTCATAACCTTCACGCAGGGATATGGGACGGCTTTAGGTCTCATCACCTACCTCTACCAAACTCAGCAGCTAGGTCGAGCTTACTTCACCCAGACAGCGCCATATCATCAAGGATCTCGGTGAATATAGCAGCCCCTCAGCTTCCCGGCGCCGTTCTGACTCACTCCTTTTCCCCTTCTTCCAAATTTTACCTAACTCACCCTCGTGTTTCCCGTGTTCCCCGTGTGATAGGTTGACTGCGCTGGAATTGCAGACGCTTGAAATACCCTCGACCATGATTTGTGACACAATGGTCGGGTCCCTTTTCCAACACCATAAGATCCATGCTGTGGGTTCGTAACACTACATTCCCCCGTTTTACTTCCCCGAGCTCACATTTCTCTGGACTAGCTGTCGGAGCTGATAGGATTGCACGCAATGGAGACACCGCCAACAAGGTATCGTGCATGTCTCATGGCCATACTTCATGCTCCGTGTGCTCCGATCACACCGCTTTTACTACACGTTATGATTTATGGTCTATCATTTTCCCGGATGGGTCATCCACATGAACGCATGTACTCACCTTCATCCATTTATACGTGCACTAGATCGGGACGTACAATGCTGCTGTATTAGCAGCACGGCACAATATTCCGTTCGTCGTGGTTGCCCCGATCAGCACTGTTGACCTCGACATCACAAATGGGTCCCAGTAAGTTCATATCCTCATTATTCATTCTCTCCTTCCATGTCACTTCACTCCACCTTCCCCTCTGGGACGTGTGTCTGACTATCATGCAATTTAGGATTCCAATCGAACACCGCCTCCCAACAGAGGCCTGCGTAGTCCGCGGTGCACTCTACCCACCTGTGCTCGATGCAGAAGGGCGCCGTGAACAGGCCCAAGTGATGATCACTCCTCCTGGCCTAGATTCGGACAAAGAGAACGTGTATAACCCAAGCTTCGACGTGACGCCAGCAGAACTAATCACTGCGATTGTCACTGAAAAAGGTGTTGCTCAGCGAAAGGAGGGTGAAAATGTATTTGATTTAAGTGGGATCGTTTGAGTTTAATGGACTGGAGACATGTCGATGATATTATTGGTGCATGACTTCCAGCTGTTAGGGGCTCACATACAATAGACAAGCCCTGTGCAGAATAGTTCCTCGTTCAGAACTTGAAGAATTACTTGAAAAAATTACTTCTCATGAAACTAAATGAAGCCATTTGGGGGTGCTGGCACTCGTTCTGTAAACATATAGTGTTGTGAGTATCCGCCTGTAACCAAGTACGCTGTACTCTCTCGACTCATCCCTGGACCTGCATTACATAATCATGTGGCGTAACTTATTAGTGGGCTTTGCCCCGTCTAAAGGTGGAACATCTGGGCTTGTGTACAGACCGCCCTTCAAGTCTGTACCACGTTGGATTCTGAAATGTATAGTCAATCCAACGCTTTGTGTCCCTCTTAGTCCCGAATGTCTACACTCTCGGCATCGTGACTCGTTGGAAGACGGAGCATCATCCAACAAGAGCTAGTAAACTTGAGCAGGTACAACGATTCATCTTATTTCAGACGATATCGCCTTTTTTTTCACATCTGGCTCATTCCACCAATCGACCAGAGTATTTGAACACCTATGCAGCACACTTTTCCAGGCTCAGTTTCGGCGTCTGTCTATGCCACCCCAAAGAGGTGACCATGATCCGATTGACATCCCATACTCCGGTGATCCCACATGCAATAGCGTGAATAACATCAAATTGGAGTCGAATGGGTGAAGGGAGATAGGGAGTAGAAAGTGACATAAAATAGGAGCTTTTCGGGTGAGTCCTCCATGATGCACACTGTGTGCGATGTCCCCGAGAACCCTATGTTAAGGTCAACGTGTGTTCGAAAGTTTGTAATTGCACAGTATCCAAGCGGGACACTGCCAATTCGAGTTCTTCCCATTGAAACTAAAAGAAGCCGTGTTTGCGAGAAACATACATACACGGTGCCAGGTCTTTGTCGACGTGATAGGACAGCCAATGCCACCAGTTGGAGCCACACTTTTTAACAATCCAACCCAGAGAGGCGATAGGTACTCTGCAGCAGGGTAGCGCCACGGCATTCCACTCAAAATCCTGCGAAAGATGAATTGCCAGTGGATAAGAAGGTATACTCACCCCTACAATGCCTTTCTGCAGGATCTCGTGGGACAGCATTATACACATTGTTGGTTTTGCTATAAGTATCGGGGTACGCTAACTCCGAAATAAGGCCAAAAAAGGATGCGTAAGGCTGAACAGGACGACATTTGCATCTGTCAGATTGGCCACCGAAAGGGGGATCAGACCTACGAACAAAAGCATTGGCCGAAAATTCCCAGTGGACTACATTCTCGAAGGTAGATGATGACTAGCTCGCGGCCGACCACCTGACAATCCACCTAAATCCCGAGTTCTCGGCGTTGCAGCAGCGTTTACCCGCGTGCTACACCAAAATCGAAGGTGTTGAGCCTGACCATATGCTATGTATCCAGAATTATGCATTTCGGGGAGTACATATGGCAGGATCAGAGGATTCTCTCATCTACATAGAAGCAGGATGGAAACCGCGACACGTGACAACTTACATAAGTAAACGACGCATTCGATTCAGGTCGAATACTTTTGCCCTTAGCATTCACCTACCTCACAATGGGTTTCCATAGCCTAGCGTATGCATATGCCCCATGTGCGACATATTGGCGACTTATCCGAAGCTCTAACCAGACGACCACCGTATTACTCATTGCAGCATATAGCCCTCAACTGTTCAAGTCATCTGTTATTCCCTTCTCGATGTTTCGGTCCAGTATAACGAAGAATTAATCTCACGGACCCCTTCATCCCACACGTTGAATGGACACTGGTTTCGCACACGGGACAGTGTTAGGCTTGGACGACCATCTTGGCTGTCGTTACCCCATTTGTGAGCAATTCATTTGTGAGGGGTCATGCTACCAGCAATCGCAGGTGGAACTTCGAGGGTTGATTGCCGACATCGTTCAGCGCGACCATGTCAAATAATTTCCAATTCGCAGTGAACTAAACAACATATTCGCTTCACACGTTGGTGTGCTTCAGGTCATCAGCAATCATCGCCTCTCGAGTTGTTGCCATGTACACCCAAGTATAATCTAGGGCTTTCCTATTGACGCAATATCGCAGCGTCGTCGTACTATAATCCCTTGTGATCTATGGCATAATGGTATAATATAATGATATCGTTGTAACGACTGCCTGGTTCTGGCTGATCACCTGCATCCAGGGACGTATATGGTAAAGGTATTTGCAACTGCAATGTTAACCTACTTGGAGCTGCGGGCCGGGGGACTGCCTTTGTTCTGGCGTATTATGCAATGTCGAAGAACAGTCGTAAGAACCATCGTTACTGTTTACGTGGATTCACACGCCGTCATTGCAACAGGTTGGATCACTTCAACGTTGCAGCACACCAGCCTACTTGGACAAGTGCTTGGACCAGCGCTGCGTTCTAGACAACGGGAGTTCGATCTGACCGTATTGCGTTGTCAGGAGCTCGGTGCTGCCATGCGTGTACTATCCACTGCCCATCGGCGGTCGGATCGGCGGCGTATCTACTTGACATAATTAACTTACCCCCTGTTGGGTGTTTCCTGGACATTTTGGTAATCTATGGCAGTCAGGTGCCCCCAAAGGAGCTATAAAATCTTGCCGTCTCTCAGCAACTGAACCTTGGTTCTCCTCTATTTCCTCCCTGGACCTATCCACTGGGTGCTTCATGTTGGTCGTTTCTACCACCTCGAACTCTTGTCAAGACGACCAGTCACCCCTTCTATCCCACCCAGATGGGAAGGAACCAAGGAAACCCACCCCGCTTCCAAAAGGGCAGATAACGATTCTTATGCTGGCTGCCCTCGTAGAACCAATCGCTAGTCAATGCATTTATCCTTTCGTCAACCAGGTATGAACCTCGTACAAATTCTTGGTGTAGCTGCCAAACTATCTGCGCAGCTCGTTGGTGAGCTTGACATCACTGGGGGAGACGAACGGATCATAGGCGAGTCCTGTAGCTCCTCTCATCTCCATTCAGTCTCGTCTGATCAGTAGACTCTTCTCAGGTTATTATGCGGGGCTTATTGTACGTGTACAAACATTAATTCGGTTCTTATATCCTGCCGGCCCGGACTCACATTACGCTAGGAATCACTGTTCTTCGCAACCCAGGCGTTAACCATTTTCCAATGGAGTTATACGTCAGACCGGATTGGTCGAAAGCCCGTTCTCTTGATGGGAATTTTCGGCCTTTCAATCTCTATGCTCTGCTTCGGACTCTCTAAGACGTTCATGGGTTTGGTAATAAGGTACTCGGTCATGCGCCAACTAGTGTTCCTTCGTTGAAATTTGATCTACCACAACTTAAACCAATTAGTCGCTGCGTTACGGGGGCTTTAAATGGGAACATCGGCGTTATGAAGAGTATGCTCGGCGAACTCACTGATGCATCCAATATGGCACAAGGTTTCGCCCTTCTGCCCATCATGTGGTCTTTAGGCGGCTCCCTTGGGTACGTTGACCAGTAACGTTATCTCGTCACAAGATGATGATCTGTTCTGTATGGGTGCTCAGTCCTCTCATTGGTGGAACGCTTTCAAGACCGCAGGATCGATTCCCACATATATTTAGTGCTCCATTCTGGGCCCAGTATCCCTACTTCCTTCCGTGTGCCATCTCTTCCGCATTTTCTGTGCTCGTCTTCGTTGCTATTCTCTTTTTCTTGAAAGAGGTGAGGGCGCAGTATACATCTGCAACAGATTGCCTAACGCAATTTCAGACCTTACCGAAGATCCCTTCTGAGAAAATAGCCCTTCCCGTTGATGCCGAAGTAACATCAGTACATGACTATCCTCGGTACGACGCGATCCATGACCCCACTACGTACCGGACTGTGTCCCACTCTGACGCGCCCGTGCCACTGCGAGTACTACTCACACCCGAACGTGTGCTCTACATTGCCAATTATGGTGTGCTTGCTATGGTAGAGATGTGCATGTTTGTCCTCGTCCCATTATTTCTCTCCACCCCAATCGAACTAGGTGGTCTCCAACGTGATCCAGCTACGATCGGATTGTGGATGTCTGCATTTGGCGTTTTAAATGGTCTTTTCCAGGCATTCTGCTTCGCTCCCCTGGTTTCTCGTTTTGGTAAGAGGACTATATTCAGAGTGAGTTACGCCTGCTTTGTTCCGATTTTTGCAATCCTGCCTGCCGCAAACTTGGTGGCCAGGAGATGGGGCGTAGGAATAGGTGCCTGGAGTTTAATGGGGTGTCAATTAGGGTTGACAGTGATAACTGACATGGCATTCAGTAAGTGCTATTATCGCTGTATCCTATACCGTTGCTTACTTTGGCTTACAGGTTGTATTCTCATGTACATTACCACCTCGGCACCTAACCAACGCTCCCTTGGTGCCCTAAACGGCATTGCACAAACTACTGCATCAATTGTGCGTGCAATCGGGCCTGGCAGTGCTACATCATTGTTCGCATATTCGATTCAACACAATCTGTTGGGCGGATATGCGGTGTTTGTGGTTTTGATTGCCTTCACTGTGGTGACCACTAGGCTTGGAAATGCGTTACCGGAGGAGGCTGGGGAGTCAGAATAAGCTAACTGGATGAGGTGAAGCAGGAGATGAATTGGAGACAGGATGAAGGATCGAGCGACAGGATGTATGGAAACAGCCGATAAAAACCAACGCCAGAGAGATGGGAACTTGAAAAAAAAGCCGGAATGCTAGTTCATTATTGCGTGCACTACTCTTTCAGCGCTGCGGTGAGTTATCCGCTGCACATAGATGACTAACGAACCACCTTTTCATGACGCCGTTTTCTTTTGCACTTATTCCTATATACACCCCCTTACCTTTTCCTTTTCCTTAGATTTTGGGATCAGCACTGGCTTGTGGTACGCACGTTCATGTGTAGCCATTTGGGCACTGATGTAAATTAACTACGTATTTGATCCAATATACTGTTAAAGCTTTCAGACTTGATCTCTTTGCCTGAACTACTAGTAGTATATCAAGTACCCCGAAACCACTCAACGCGTACGTCTATTGGTCCCACGAAAACTTCTTGCATCGATCTCATTCGAATTCATCTAAAATATGCGTTGCACCCACTTCAACCGTTCTATAAGCAGTACCAGTCGGCCCGCCTGCAGGCGCTTTTTATCTGCTAGATCCCTCAGGAGAACGTGATACAACATAGTGTGTCTCATAGTGTTTCTAAACCTGGCCGAATTGTCATTTGACCGTAAGTGAAGGGTCCATATCATGATATCGGAGCTGTTCGTCACAGAATATTGCGGTTAAGGGTATACCATCTGGACGGATGACACCGCGGTACATGCCAGGGCAGTTGAGCGGAAGGGCCACTGAGTCCCTCTGACATCAGCCCTCGACGAAAGACATACCTCCAACCAAACTCACCATTCCCGTTTCTATCCAAGGCAATGACACCACCCAACCCCCCATCTTTGAACAAGTCCTCAACAACTCTCTGGGCTGCCCTTTCCAGGGGTTCCCTGAGGAACTGGACGCGATGGGCAATCGTTGACGCAACATTCCGCCGGATAAAGTACTAGAAGGGGGTCATAATCAGCGTTTGCTCTTCATAAACGTTACTCGAGACCGAATATTCACATACATCGCCGTCACCAGTGCCAGATACTCCAACACCCTGTAGCGTACTTCTTCCTGTAAACCAGTCCCACGCTTTCTCGAACAAGCCGCGCTTTTGGTTCCATTCTTCGGCCCAGAACCCACTGCCCATGATAGGTGTGTCGCCTATGCGACCGACAAGTTTATTCGTGCGGCCACCCGTAGAAGTAACGGTGGCGATGCACCCTCGGATATCGAGTGCGACGGCACCAACAGTGCCCGTCGGCATAAGATCAAGAGGCTTCGATTCTTCTTCTTGGGTACCAACATCTGTCTTCGAGCCTGAGCCTACCTCATCCTCGCATACATCAAATTGGGAATGTCTTTCCACGGGCTCCTCGGGTAAGCCCATTCCACGACGATGTTCCCTCCATCTCGCCTCGGTCCAGAAATAGGACGGGTCAACGGTGGATATACCTAGGTCTTCCGAGCCAATATGCTCGACTGTTGAACCAGAGAGCATGGGATGGGAAACAAGCTCCTGAGCAAGGTAGATGGCACGGACGAGCTGAGAAGGGTTCCGAGTGCGAGTAAGAAGTGCCAAAGAGGTACCTCTCCGGGTTTCTGGGATGGTTGGATGGGTCGAGGGTGGTTTTGACAGCATAATGGAGGCCTCGAGTTCATTCTAGGATACATACGAAGGATTAGATTCAGCAACACGGAAAAGATAGCTTGTCGAGTGAACTCACTTTTCCAGCTACATTGAATACTGCGCCCTTGCCAGCATTGAACAAGGGACAGTCTAAGAGAGTAGAGAGGCGCTTAAGTACCATGTAGCATGATAACTTGTCCTTGCCCAGACCATACCTTCCATGGAACTGACAGCTGCGACGGCTGCATCCATTGCCTCACCACCGCCTCGGAGCACTTCATACCCAGCCCTAAGAGCCTCAGCAAGGGCCATCCTGTACGACGCGCGCTTCTCCGGAGTCGAGCCTTCCCGACTCATGACCCCAGCCCCTCCATGGATCACAAGCACGAACTTGTTCTCCAACTGAGACAGGTGTCGTTCCTTTCGTTTCTTGAGCCGAAACGCGCACCGCTCAGGTGTTATTGCACCTGCAGACTTCTCTGGACTCATATCTAGCACAAGTTGGGACGAAGGAAGTGTTCTCACCCCGATTATCACCAGCTTTCCATAGGTTGTGGCCAGGAACGATAAGAAGCCGGAAACACGTGAAGACGAATAGCGTGATGGTCTATATATATATATATATATTATATACATGTGTTATTGGCCTTCGGGGAGGTGAATACATGGAAATTTACGTAAGCACTCAGCAGACCATAATCTATATAATTTACCAATAATACAATATTCGTAACAGACGTCGAAGCAATCCACCGACGAAGTACCAAAGTGCTAGTGAATGGGGAACGACCGTCCACTTTACTACGATCCTGCGGGTGGTTCGCATTCATCGCCAACACAAGAAACAGGCGCAAGAGTTTAGAGAGGCTCCTCCCACATGATTATCATGGGTGCAAACCATCCCATGTCTGGGTCATCAAAATCGTCCAAGTCCAGTGTCACCATTTTCCATTCCGACCATCTTTCATCCGGCGCAATACCTCCGAAAGTCTGAGTTTTGAATCGAGAAAATCGAGTGAAAGAGTGGGACGGAAGGCAAAGCGTCGTCAGACTTGGCAATGCATCAATGCACATATGCTGGTATTATCAAAGTAATGCCCAATTTTCAACGTTCTCCCCATATGACAAAAAATGATAAGCTTACCAGTTCCTCCGGGAGTTCGGTTCCAGGAGGTACGTAAAAAACTAGTGCTCGCAGCGATCTGGGAAGCACAGACACTAGTGACAGAAGGTCAATTTCCTCTGCACTATGCACCTCCAACCAAAGGGCATCCAAGGATTTCATCCCTCCAATAATAGGCCAAACGTGTGTCGCATCCTCGGCGCTACACTCGAATTGGAGACCTAGCCTCTTCATAGCGGTACGACAAACCAGGAAGTCATGCAGAATGTGAACTTCGTCGGAAAAGAGGAAGCCCGTGGTCAGGACGAAGTAGGACAGCCGAGGAAGGACGTTAGTGGAATCTGCAAGCAACGCAATCAACAGTTCGACTTCCTCCTCTCCAACACAGTGCAGTGCAAGAGACTCAAGTGAGTGTGTGTGGCGAAAGACCGGTAGCAATGAATCAACGTCGACTGGGTTCCATAGGGACAACTCACGCAACGAGGCAAATGATTGCCATGTCGGAGCTGCTTGCATCGAAAAGCATTTGAGCTCAAGGGTATGTAGAGTTGGAGCCAGGACAACCTCGGAAAGATAAGCAAATACAGTGGAAACGGTCTCCGACTGTTCCAGTGGTTGCGCCAGTTTGAGACAAGTAATTTGATGTGGAAGTTGGGAACTTCTGTTTAGTGCTTTCCCTCCCGTTCCAGAGCTAGTACATCTCAGGGTCAGATACAAGTATGCCAAACGGGTGGCAGCTTACTAGGGAAAGCCGAGACACGTCAAGTGTGCACACTTGGCCAAGGTATCCAGCAACTCTGACAACAGCTCCGGCGATGGGGCCGAACCGCACCACTCGAAAGAAGAGAGGCGGGGTAAGAATTCCACAGCCCGTATCAAGTGGCCTTAATGTCCTTCAATCATGATCAGCGCACCATAGAGCGGGTGGGTACATACGCTTCTCGTGATCGGTTGGCGCGTACAGAACATTGACGATGAGCCGTTTGATCACCTTCGCAAAAGATGGAATGTTAATGATACAATCCAGAATTTCGGGACTGTCAGACGCAAGACGTTTCATCAAGGCTCTTTCTTCAGCGGCGTGGGGGTTTTGTTCTCCCTCCGAGATATCTGATTCAGGGGGCGGACGTAACCACGGAAAATATAACCTAACCGTCGAAAAGAGTGGAGCAATGGCGATGTCGTGCCAGGCATGACAAACCCGAAGACAAGCCTGAAGACTTTTTCGGGGTAGGAGGTGAATGATCATCATCCACACCTCGATAGGCAGCCCACCCGACGGACGCAACAAAGTATGCGACATTTGTGTTGAAGAGAACAAAGGAGTCGGTGATCAGTGGTGCTGTTTCCGGAGTTTGAAGCTTTGGCGGGTGTGGGGAAGGAAGGAAAGCCGAATTATTCTTGGACGCTTGTTGTGAAATGATCGAGACGGCGATCGACGACGTCCACTACTTGAAGTCGGCGCGTACGCTTGCGATTCTGAGCCTCTCTCTAATCCAGAGTCCAAGGGCTCTTGAAGGCTCCATGTATACCACTCTGATGCTGCTGGGACAGCGTTCAACTCACGCACGGCTCGACCTTTGGCTTGAGGTTGCCCAATACCTAGTTGGTAGGTACTTCATCCGTTAAGTGCAAGATACAAACATGAATTCCTCGAAGAATCCGTCTTCATCCAACCTCAGGTAATGAAACCGCCTATGCCCTGGACTACTCCAGAGACAAATTTCTTGACAGGATTCCGATAATTGCTGGCCACCCACCTCCATGCTGTGAGCCTTTTGGCGCTTTCGTGGAGCATACGAGCATACAACGCACATTAAATACCACTATTCTCCAACATATATCACCGCTGACACGCTGCTAGCTTCCCCCCCTACTTTAAAAATCCCGTGTTTCTAGCCAAGTGGTGCACCGTGATGTCACCTTGCCACACCTATCGCCTGCGTGACTTAGGCATGGCGCCTCACGGCAGCTGGCCCGTATTTAGTCCCCGCAGCCAACTCGAAGCCCTTATGACCAGTCGTTCCATTCCAACCACGAACCAATATTATAAACTGCTTTTAAGCCACACAATCCTAGGCCAACTGTCGTTGTCAATTCCCCTCCCAGCACATCTGCAGACGGTCCAAGTTCTCCCTCAAGACCCTCCAAGTGTCTATAGGAAATGACAGCTTATCGCCCCTACCAATCATCAAATCCTGGATGGGGTACTAGCCAGGTCCATAGGCATTTCCTTACCTGCCTGAAACAATCCTATTGACCTCGCATTGTTGGTTTCAGCTTGGTGCCCCTCCACCCATCCGCTTTCAACCACAACCTTCCTGTAAATATCTACCAGATTTGTCCGTTATATATCTACTTACCCAGCCTGAAATTCAGGGCGTGGGATTGATTTTTTCCGCGCTCACTCTTCGAATGTCGACCCGTGAGTATCGGCATGGACGTGGATTGACAATACATCTTCATTACTGCAATCGATGCACCTTTGGAAATAAAGTGGTTACTAACTACTGTGCATAGGTCACTTTACTACAAGGTATATGACACCGTCAACAACGAAAACCACCTGCTCGCTACCCTAGGAATAAGCCTCAGTGAGGCCCGCCTATGGCACCATAGAGCGTATAGTGGCACTGTACGTTTAATGATCTCAGCGAGAGATATTCGCTATATAGAAGGGCTTACAGGGTACCGTCAACGCACTTTCACCCAACGAAATTGGCTATGCTTCAGCGTATGAAGCATACCGTCTCTGGATTCACAATAGTGCATTATACGAACCTCTTGGTGGAGAACATGATAGACAACGAGAAGCTCTCATCGGCCTCGCGGTCGCAGAAGGTTTGCATTTGACAGATTCCAATCAAACCTTGAGACACGCTGATCGCGGATGTGTTGACTAGCGAGCAAGCTTTACAATGTTACCCAGCCACATTCCCCACAAGGTCAGATAGTTGCCTGCGAAGCAGCAGCCGCCACTGCTTCCCTTATCTTCCAAGAGGTATGAAGCACTTCGTACCCTGGAAATGTTATCTGACCCTACCGTTATCAATCGAAGGTTACGTACGGTGCACCCTCAGACGCAACATGTATACGGAGATATCCACATTCTCCCAGGATTGGATCGTACTCCAGATCACCAAGCATTCATCCTTCCAGTGGTACCGGTGGGGTTGGTTCGCCATACCTGTCGGAGTATCTACATAATAATGGCACCGATAATGGGGCCGTGAATTATGGAGCATGGTCTAGCACGACCGATCCATATGCGATTGATTACGCTGCGCCTTACTTTCATCGGCGTATGAGCCTCGGGGCTTACTCCAGCGAGGGACTTCCCGGGAACTACTCCTCATCTAGTCCAGTGCTTCGTTCACACTCTCGCTCACCGTACCACAGTGCGGACGTCTCTCATGGTCGCGATGTTCCTTACATCGGCGGACCAGGATCTTCATACTCCCCTACAATGAGAACACCAAGTATCGGCGGACCAATGGCTTCATACTCCCCTAGAGCGAGAACACCAAGTATCGGTAGGCCAAGGTCTTCGTACTCCTCTAGAGTGGGAACACCAAACATGGGGCCGGTTGTATCCCCCGCGATGACAATGCCAATGCCAATGCCTACTCCCACTGCATACTCCGCAACAGGAAGCCCTGTGATGCGCTCTCCAGCGACAGGTGTCCCGTCTATTTCGCCTCTTCCGGGCATCATGCAACTGCCCCCGCAGCAGCGGCAGAGACGGAAATCGACCTCTGGGCACCATCATCACCACCGAGCGAAAAGATCGAAGAGTGTTGATCACATCCATCGTGCTCGTACCCCCGACAGAAAGCTGCATCCAACCACTGATGTAGTGCATAAAGTTGGAAGTGCTGTAGGCGGTTTCATAGGTGGAACTGCTGGACTTATCGGAGGGGCTGTCAATGGATTGACAAGGGGTGCTGCTGATGGTTTAACGGACGGTGTGGCAGCTGGGAGTGGGTCGTGGCTGTCGGATGGGAGAGAGAGGTGGGGTGATAGTACTGGGTACAGGGGCTACGGTGGAGATTACGGAACCTCCGGAGCTTATGGGGGACACAGTGCGGGATATGGGTACCAATCACCTTACGTGCACAGCGGGAGCAAGTATCGTTACTGACTGATGCCCTCGCTCAATGTGGGGTAGCGTAGTGTAAGCAGAGACCCGGGTAGCTTATAAGGGACTCTATACTGGACTTTTCGCATGCACAGTCCTTTTGTAGCAGATAGTATATATCAACTCCAGCATTTCCAGTATTGGCTGTCTAGGGCTTTCTGGCTATGAGTTACCCGGGCATCCGCAGACAATCGAGGACCTCAAATATCAAAAAGTACAATCTGCTCCCTGCCTCCCCTATCAATCTTGATTAACTTCTTCGCCACGCAAGCGTATAATGCCCTCGTTCCCCCAAGGGCTTCCTTAAGCTTGTTGAGCTGCACCGCATGGTTTGGTGCCATCAGCAGAGCATGCAGGAGCTGCGCTGTGTTAATCTGATGAGGTGTAGGCCCTCCAGCGGGGCCAGAAACAGATGAAATGGAGGTAGATATGGGAAAGGAAGATAAGCTAGAGGATGTTGGGGATTGCGGTGAAGGGGACTGGGTAGCTAGCGATTGGATATAAGTCCTGTAGATGGCGGATTTAGAACGAGCCCCGTGAAGAAGTTCGTTTGAGAGGGGCTCACAGCGTCTCTCTTGCTCGAGGTGGCTTCGCACCGCTGGTGTAAGAATTTCCAGGCATGATAACCTCTCCGATTGTGTTCCATATCTTCGCCTGTTAGAGCATGCTTTATGAGCCAACCACAAAGGCGTTGTACACACTGCACACGACGACGTACTGCGATACGTTCCAGTTCCGGGGTCACGCGCACTTTTAGAGCTGTTGTGGCTGTTTCCGACGGTTGGTCCACTTTTGGGGGTGTACTTTTAGGTTGCCTCTCGAGCAGGGACGGCGGAGCGCTGGTTACTTGCGGAGGCGGGGACGGCGGGAGTTTTCTAAGTACGACCGTCTTCTCTTCCTCAGCTTCAAGGTCCTCAGCAGGATGATCGAAGTGCTCAAATTCATCATCTACCCCCGTGCCCAATGCGAGTTCATCTCCATAGAACTCACCGTCATCACGGTGGTCGCTAGCGTCGCAAACGCTATCATGAGCAGTAGGGTCACTAGCGCGACCAGCTAAATTTGCGAACACGGATTGCGGAGCAGCAGGACCAGGGCTGTCGAACGATAATGTAGAGACTTCTCCGAGGTCAACTTCCTCGTCCATTAGCTTCTCAGTAAAGCGCAAGGTACGGGCGGGGGTTGCAGGCGTGGTCCAAAAGGCATCTTCGTGGGGATCTTCTTCGTTGGAAGAAGGGACAGGGGGTAATTCGGCTCTCCGTGGATCGGGCTTGTTGTGTGCTCGAGGCTTGCTCGCTCGGCACAGCGACTCTTTCTGTGGACAGATCCAAAGAATAAGCATGATTGACTCAAGATAAATTGTCTGCAGTACACACCTGTAGACGAAGTTCTGCTAAGCGATTTTGGAGATAGCTAATTCGTTCCTCCTCTTCGGCTACAGTCGAAACTCGTGTCGCCGGCGCCGACGCTGGTGCAGACGTGGTCAACTTTGGATAAATAGTCAATTGTAAAGTTTACCCTTCATATCAGTCCACTCACGTCTTGGAGGGTTTCGTTCAGATGATTTATATTTGCACGAACTTCGTCCAACTGCTCGATGAGAGTGATGACCTGCGAACGCGCTCGTGGCATAGGCCGAATGGATTGACTACTCGGTCTCAAATCATTCGTCTCTCCTCAAGACCAGTGAAAGATCGAAATCGACGCACTATCGATCTAAATACTTTAGCGCGGCCCTCGCATACACCTCTGCTTCGAACTCCTTCGGCTTCGTCAGCTCATCGCGCCTTGTTGGCAGTTTCCTCAGTGGGGTCGCGCCAGGAAAGCCCACACGAGAAATCTCGCCTTTCCTAGCACCGCTTTCTGGTAGCTTGCGTACCTCCGCATCGGCGGGAGGGATGAGCGTGAACAAGCCAAGCTCAGAGGCATCGATGTCGCGTATGAGATCGCCTAGCGCAGTATCCAGCACGGCACGCGTGAAGGGTCCCGTTTGCGCAGACGGGTTGTCCTCGGAAGGGATGACGGCTGCGGCAGATACACAGATCGCTTTTGCAGTTGCAGTGAGATGTTCGATGTGGTCGAAAAGAGACGGCATGAGGATATCCAGCAGCAGGCGCGAACGCGATCGTTGTTCTAATCAAAAGTCTAAGATGAACTCGAGGTCTATATCGACGGCCCGGATCGGTCCGGGTTGCACATAAGGACTTTTGAGACCGTGTCTGGTGTGGAACTCTCCGCAAGTAGAGAGGAGGACCGAGGGCTCGGTAATGGCAAGGGCAGGATTAGTGCAGTGGTCGTTGTAACCTGACAATGTCATGCGTGTGTTACGATGAGCCGAGCAATGCACGGAGGACACATTGTACAGCCACCCGACAGCGTTACACTTTCGCCCGACATCGACATCGTATCGGTGTCATTGAGCTGTCTGTCCATTGTCAACCGTTTCTACCCGCACCTCGCGGCCGTTGAATTCAAGGTCGGTAGCTGATGTTTTCTCTTCGTATCATTCCGTGCGACGGGGTTATCGCTCGGACATCGTGTCCTACTACTGCCTTGTGCTTCGTCCATTCCACTGAAAGATGCCGCTTGGCCTTCCGAGAAGGTCCTATGATAGCGGTCCATCTGCCCCTCGGCAGCCGTCCGTCGCCGTCGACGACGACGAACGCCTTGGTGGCCATGGAAAGCGCGCCTCCGAGAAGCACAGCGGTCGCCCTGATCACCGTCGGTCTGCATCCTTCAATGATGCGACACCCCGTCCACGAGCCGTCTTCCCCCTCCCCGGACCCCTTTTCAAGGGTTCGCATGACCATCGTCGCCTTCAGCCCAAGTCGAGTGTTGATCTTGATTCGCATGCTGATGGCCATCTTGATTTGAATAGCGCAACACCACAAGGGCATCACATCGACGTTGGTACCCCCGAGCCGTTTGCTGTATCATCCCAGATACAACCACACCACCATCGCCACCAGCCACCAAAACTTTTTGGCTTCTTCACTCAGTCAACTGCTGTTAACGGGAAAGGTTCTTTGCCGTCCAAGTCACATTCACCGCAATCCAACAAGGTAGATCTGAATCACAATCATTCAAGGTCTGAGGTTCTCGTCAACACAATCAAGGATAACTCCAACGGCATGACTTCCGTCGCTTCCTCGACGAACCTCAACAGGGGACATACCACCTCTCCAACCAAAGTATGTTTAGGCGGAATTACCTTACTACAGTCGGCTGGGCTGACGTGACAGCTGCAGCCCTCTTCGGCACGCACCTACGACGCCAAGCTGGTCACGAGGGAAATGCATCGACTGGGTTCACTGGCTGGCTTCAGTCCGGCCATCGCCCCTTCGTTGTCATCGGGTCCATCGGCGTCTACGCTTACCCTCCCGTCTACCTCTCCGTCGACCGCCGCTCTTGGTCCCAGTTCGTCACTAAGCCATGTCGGTGGCCTACCTGGCACCAATGGATCAGACAAAGACAACCCATGGGGAACGCTACATGTACACGTTTTACCCCTGTTTAACGAGGAGCCCTTGCGTGTGCCAATGTAAGTGTTGTGCCGTGGTCGCCGTTGTTGTGGTCCGACAAGCTTTCAGAGAGGATCTAAACACGCTCGTGCGGAGACATATTCAGACCGTGTTGGCAGCATCTCCATCCAAGGCTCTTGCCACCCTGAGCGTAGATGCAAGGGAACTCATAGCAGCCGGCATGGTCACTCTAAATGCTAAGCTCGCCACGATATCCGACGAACTACTTATGAGCCGGTTGGTGGAGGTATGGTCCTTCTTCTGGGATCATGTACTTCCATATGTAGAAGGTGTGAGTGCAGCCGAACGCGATCATTATTGCAGATCATGCAAACTAGATTATTATAGGTCCTACTCCCTTTCCAGACCGACCCACTCCTAACATCCCTACACCGAACCGCGAAACAACACCGATCGTCGTCGCCTACTCGGCAGGGAGGTAAGCTTACCTCTGGTCTGCACCCCCTCTTAGCAGCCGGAGCACCTACGATCGACGTTCGAAGTGTTGCTTTGTGTGCCTTTCGAGATCGCGTCGCAATCCCCCTGTACAGCCGATTTCATGCGCTGCTCTCACCGCCCCAGAATAAGGAAACACTCGCCAGACTTGGGCAATACAGGGTGCTACGACTCCAGCAGATGTTCGCCCCTCTAGTTCCTTACTAACTGTTAACACTCACCAAGCACATACAGGCTCCTTGTACTGGTTTCGGAAAGGCGAGCACAGCCTGCGTCCCCAACGCTATCTCTCCGTGCGCCGTCTTCACAACCTAATCCAAACGAGGCCGCCATCGCCGAACTTTTGTGCTTATTCTCCCAAGCCCGACACAATGCATACAACCCGTACCCTCAACGGCGATCGTTCACTCAAGGTGGTGCTCGCTCCACAACACCCAATTTCTTGTCCGCGAGAATCCCGCGTGACAGACGGGGTCGCATCGGTGGTACACGTAACATGGGTTCAATGATTCTAAATGCTGGTGGATGGACTGTGGATACCTCTGACACGGTGGTGGCTGACCACGTGCGGCCCGAAGGTAGTGCATTATGTCCCGGGGGCGATGAGATGGATAACGAAGGTGTGGAGACACCACGTATTGGTGGGATGGAACGGGGTAGGGATATTCCGCTGGTGCTCCGACCGTCAATTGAGCATCACCACCGGGCGAGTACGGGTGGATGGGGCCTTGGTGCTGGACAAGAGGAGAGACGAGAAGAAGATGACGACGAGGAGACTCTGGATTAGGATCAAGCCTGGGTAAGGTCTTGAAGGTGTGATCTTTCCTGCTCTTCTCATGATGATTGCAGTGCCACCGGAGCAGATGGCAGGAACGAAGCCTCCAGCAGGTTCGTCCAGCAAGTAGTGTTAGGTTTATTAGAATCCTGGTCATCTACCACACTGGCACATGGATCTGAGCCGACCTATGATCGGCCCCTCGCCTGTATTTTTTAGTGTCTGGGTTATCACGTTCATGTACTACTGATTCCACGTTCCCTTGGGCAGGATTTTTTTTTTTCTTTTCCAATTCAATATACCCGATAAGAACCTTTCGGTTCTGTCACCTTCTCTATCCTCTCATCTGGGAGAGTAAGACACCCCTTGTGGCCAAACCTTATGTGCGATGTATCACTTAGGAATTGGGCGCGGCGGCACCACGGCTTCCGTCCCCCGTAGGGTCGCGAAGTGAGCATGTGACCGACTGCGTCACTGCGACGTCAGAGGTCCCAAGTTAGTTCGGCTGACCGTCCCCTAGATCGCGAATGAATATAAAATGCGAGACATTCAGCCGCAAATTGGAATAATTCACCACTCCCTCTCAACGCCATATTTACCAGCAGAGCGAACAATCCAACATGGCACGTGCGTTATTCCTCATACCGCAATTAGGAGCGATCTTAAAATCTTACAGAACACAATAAAGATGCAACTCGCGTTGCAGCGGGATTGAAGGCCGCTATCCATAACCCAAACGTGTCCGAGGAAGCCAAGGAGCATGCAATGGCTAGACTCAAGGAGATGGGCCAAGACGTCGAACGCAGCACAGGGCTACAGCCACAAACCGAGTTTGAGGAGTCACAGGAGTCTAGTCGAGTTCTTGCTGGGTACAAAGCGACGTTGACGAGTGAGCTCTCATCGATTATTGGTTTCATTCGCCAACTGATGATAACTATTTTTCCGCCTGTGAGACCCTTACACTTCAGAAGAGGCCAAGCGACACGCCGAAGAAGTCCTTGAGGCATCTGGAATCTATGAGAGGCAGGAAGGAGTTACTGAGGAAGAACATGACACTCGGGTGCTGGCCGGTTATAAGGCAGCACTTCACAGTATGTCGCCATTGACCTACAATGTGGAGCACGAAGTATCTTACCGCTTATTTCCCAGATCCTCGAGTGTCTGATCCGGCCAAGAAGCATGCACGCGAGTATCTGGAGGAGCATGGAATCGAGGTCGAATAAACTGATTTTCTATTATTTCCTGTTGAAAGGGAAAGGTTGTATTATACTAGTCTCGCTTCTTCTGACGAATCCATGTATGACTTTATCAATATTGTCTCGATTAGCCCTGGGCATCATACTGGTGATATAGACATACCTACGATATTGTATTTCACTTGGAAAGTTCTTCGAGCTTGTCAAGCACCTTTTCAGCTCTCTCTTCCAGATTGCTGACATTGCCAGCAACAGTGGTACGATTTGCTTCCAAACTACTCTCAACATTCTCTACTGCGGCTTTTAGGGCCTCCAGTGCTTCCCGTGTCCGTTTCTGCTCCTCTTCCAAGGAAACAACGGCACTTTGAAACTCTGTTGCGGAGCCATGCAGTGCGGACAAGGTGCGGAGGCGCGTAAGAATATGGGGTATCTGCGGCAGTGAAGGGGTGAGGCGGGTAAGCAGAGGAAGGACCGCATCTTGAGCAACGGTACTTCCTGATCCAGTGCCGGATAAGGTAGTACCGCTCTGGCGTTTCTGAGCCTGGCTGGCAGATATACGTTCCAGATCAGAAAGGAGTAACTTCAGACGCCTCGAGACCGAATCTATGTGACGTGGTTGAGTTAGTAGTGTGAGTTGATTGTTAAGTCGCATGAGCATCGGAAGAAGGGGAGGTGTCAGTGGCGTTGTCTGCAAGAGCGTTGAGCAACGACGTAACGAGCGTGAAATGACCCGATACCTCATCCAGCGTAACATTCACCGACCCGATGAGTTTCTCCAGTTCCCCCACACGCTTGTCCATCTCAATTATATTCCGCGCTTCTTGCACGTCCACCTTCGCATGATTGTCCTTCAGTACGTCCTTTTCCTCTTCATCTTGGGCACCCACTCCGTCCTCCTTGTCCCTTGCAGGAGTAGCGGGACCCAACACAACATCAACCAATCTCCCTCTACCCTCCTTTGCGTTCCTCACTTTTTCTAGCCTCCTTCGCACATCAACAAGTCCCCTTATCATCTCACCCGGGTCGATACCCTCGCCACCCTTCTCACGCGGTTGCAATGCTGGATTCGAAGGGTCTGCAAGCTCCGCTTCAAGTGAACCCAGTTCAGCCTGCAAGGCACGCAGTCGCGCGGGGAGCGATAAACGACGCGTCGGGGATGGTGAGCGTGATGCTGAGCGCGAACGACTGGAGGACGGAGATGGTGGATAGGCATATCGAGTACGCTGGCGGCCTGCAAAATATTGCCGCGAAGACGCGATATTCTACAGCTCGATAGAGAGTAGTAAGGAACAGAGAACACGTACGTTTCCGCTCCGCCTTTCTGAAGCGCTTACTAGCCTCATCAGGGCTGATGAGATTACTCGTGTCAAGCTCTTCGTGACCAGGCGCGATAGCACCGTCCACAGCTCGATTGCGGACACGTGTAGATGGTTCGTCGTCGCTCAGATCGCCGTCCTATATGCGACCGTGGGCGCGGAGTAGCACGGTGAGTACAGTGGGTTGACGTGGCACGTAGGTACCTCACGTCTGTATGGGAGGACGGAATGACATCCTCTGTCTCGTAGACGTCTGGTGCTGTATCCTGTATATTATCAGCAACGCTGATTTTAGAGAAAATGATTCACAAACAATATCAGGGAGATTGGCATACTTGTTCGCGCTCATAGTGGTCAAGCAAGTGTTACTGTTGTTGGCGCTGGTGGCATTCCATTGAATATTACATAATAGCATTCAGAGTTCTATCCTGCTGTCAGCAGGGACGCTCTTCGCTGGCTTATACCGTGCTCCGATGGGTGCGCGGAAATGGTTTAACACCACACACGAGTCTCTCTTAGCCCGTCTCCATGAGCAAGTGCACATACTTAACAAAAGAATCCGGATTTTATCCAGCTTTAGTCTGCCCTCCCCAGACATAAGTTGGGCCCATGACCACCAAAGAGATGGTACCTCTGTGCATACCATAGCCAACTTTGAATGGTTACCTCACTGGAGATCCCAGCCTTCGGACGAGCAGAGCAGTAATTGTTATGCCACCATCATGCGAGCATGGAAAGTTGAGTGTGACATTCTAAAAGACATGGTTCACCCCTATATTGTCATTTTACCTTGGTTTCTAGGAGACCTCCACATTACTAGGCAGCAATGTTGAGTGTTGACCGGCACTCCGTGACATAAAACACTAACAGTTGTTTGGTATACCCACTGGTGGAACTATCAGAAGCTGCTTGTAATATTTGATGAAAATAACAATTTAGCACTCAAATTCTTTGCAGCACAGGGACTTGCAGAACAGAGTGTGCCACTATTGTCTTCAGTCTCAATTTCCACTCTGAATTCCAACTAATCAGAAGGGTACCCAAGTACATACTTGTTGATAAAACTGGCACTGCAAGACCTGTGATTTTGGGTCCTCTAAGTGTGATGATGTTTTTCTGGATGGCATCAGTGATGACTGGTAATTGCCTGGAAATGCCATGAGTCCAAGATTGCCATACAGAGTGTTGGGTGTGTTTTTCTTGAGATGTGGGACTTGGTCAAAAGCTGTCACATGATCAACAACTTTATTCTATGTTGTGTAAAGTAAGTGAAGTCACATCATCTAATAACTTGAATGTAGGTGTGGTACAATAGAGAACCACCACTCATGCCATCAGATCCAATCCTTTCTGACTTGGACTTTTGCATTCACATTTGATTCTTTCACAAGGCTGGACCTGCACTGACTTCAGTGCAGAGCAATCTGCTATGTAATTACCTGCACACCAGTACTCATTATCTGAAATTGTATGGTCACACAGGTTCCTATATCTATGTCATGTCTGTGACTTCCTGGCCTTATCTGACCCATCTCTGAACCACCTCAGCTCTCCAAGTGGCCTTAGTGCTCCACTGAGTCAGTGCTCCAAAGGCCAAGATCTCCTAGATCCTCCTCTGTTGCCCCTGCACCTCTGGTCACTTTGTAGGAGGATTATTGCTGTACTCTTGTGTTGTCTGAGTGCATGCTCCTCAACCCTCCTGGTCTGTAGTTGTCCCTTTGTCTCTGTGTCCATTCCTCCTTTGTATTCCCCTTCCTTCTGTTCCTGTATTCCTCTGTTGTCTTCTGCTCCATTCCATTCCTCCATTCTTCTCCACTTTTCTGATGTTTAGTAATACTGCTTATGTCCTTTGGATGGTTTCAGATTTATTAGTGTCAGTCCTTTGATTTCTTCCCCTGACTGTGCCCCTTGAAAATTGTTGACATATGTCAGAAAACTTTGTAGCCTGTTCCTCTTTC
>JADGIP010000032.1:0-69113 GCA_016618355.2 Astraeus odoratus | reverse complement strand
CACGCGTAGTTAACATGCCCATTTAAGATCCCCCTTCGCAAATGGTGCCACCTTCCTTGGTTTTGAGCTGGCCAGTCGACTGCTATATTCTTGATATGCATGTCACTGCTGCATACCAGCTGTCTGGCACTGTCTGACTCGATTTCAAGCTGTAAGTAACGGGGACATTGGCGCGCTATAAATCGAAACATCAACCCTGAGTCGCTTGCTCAAGTTACGGCATCCCTTATTCCCTACTTGGCTACTTAGAGATGATGTAGTTGCACTGCTGAAACGTGGCATTGATCTGGCTGATGGTGAACTTCGACGGTTGTGCCACACAGCGGTGGGAGAGGCACTTCTCCGTAGACACACGGTTCTTACCTGCGCAGAGCAGGTAATGAGGTGTATATGTGAGACATAATTGCCAGTGTCAAAAGCTGGTAAGCTCGTCATGGTCGGTATCGATGGCATTAGCCTTCCGAGGCTTCCTACTTTGAAATTTAAAAGTCATCACTGAGTCTGCATACAGAACCAAATCCGACGCCTTCACGCATCGGTTAATTATTGTGGTCGACCGAAGGCCGCATGGATCGTTGTGCAAACAAGGTGTGGCCCCTGTCTTTAAGGTCTCTCGTTTCTAGCTTCGTCCGAGCAAGATTAAGTGAACGCCATACGTATCACGCTCGTCTAACCTATGGATGCGCTGGTACAATGGAATATATCACCGCTTTGGTTGCACTCGACACGGACTTCATCGTAGCAAAAGACTGTCTCAGCGCCTACGACTCTATTCTCCGCTAACCAAGTCCTGCCACCATCTGGAGTTGCAGTCCCTGCAGGATTTTTCAAGAAGCCTGTGCACGCGGCACGAGGGAGGAATGGGCAGCAGCATTGTAAACTGGCCGTGACAGCGCACGCGTTGATAAACAACAGGATGGCAATGCATGTAAACGTGTGCAGCGGCCATAGAGCATCATCGGGCAGCACGTTTTGATGACTGCTAAATTTATATAACAACCATAGCTCGATCCCTCAGTCCGCAACGATACGAAGGCCGTCACACCATTAATAACGAAGATGGACCATTGTAACAGTGCAGAAGTCGCTTGCGATTATATATTCGAATTTCGATGGGTATGCAGCAGTAGTAGCCCGAAGTAACTGTGCTACCGGGCTGAAATGGCGACATAGCCAATAAGAGTACATCAAGGCTCGATGCTGGCTGTGATCACGAGATACAGAACGTAGGAACCGGAAAGTATGGTATTCGCAGTTGCACTTGGTCATGCAGTGCCACGACGAGGACCTTCCTTGGGTGATGTACCTCAGAAAGGGAAGACGTGCTATCCGTACTGGTAGACAACGCCTGTAAATCTTTTTATGCTACCTTGTGTGTCGAAATGTGGCTTAGAGTCCTTCGCTACGGGATGGTCGGTATTGTGTGACCAAGCTTGCTCGAATCGAAAACACCACCATGTCTGACGAGGGCGTGCGCTGCCATCGCCAGCAGGCTATGGCCCATGGTTGGGACCGTAGTCATACCACCAGTAAAGCTAGGACAAAGACGGTGTTCGCATCTGCACTTCCGTAGGTGATGCATGCCCTCCCCTGCGATGTGACGAAGATCCTAACCAAGTGTTAGATCTCATTTTGTATGTCGAGGTTATATTATAACCTCGGTCCTATAAGCAGAAGTCAGTTGCCCTTGTTCAGGATTATACTGGGTGTTAACCAGACTAGCCGCACACTGCAGATATACGGTGGTATTGACAGTGAAGACCTCACGTCAACATGGAAGCCTTTTAACAAGGTGCGTGCCGTACGCACACCTCCAGAAATTGTCCTTGGTTACTTTCATCCAGGCCAGCTGCCAATCAAACGGAAAGATCATGTGGCTGAGACGAGATGCGTTGTTTTCGTTCTTGAGAACAGACTACTTAAGCTGACCCTTTCAGGCACAACTCAGTGTTGATGTGGGTCCATATATTATCGCTGGCCCTTGTACGTCAAGTTTCCATGTCAATGCCTTCAGGATCAGGTGCGTTCTAACTGTCCGCCAACTGCATCCATTTAGTTATTTTTTTTCCTACTGTCGTGCACAATGCAGCACAGGAAATCGCTTTTCATCGCATGAATGTGGCAAGCCCTTACGGCAGTTGCAGTATTTAAAGGGTTCACTAGGGTAGAGGTATGCCACCTCACCTCCTTTCCAGAATATTTACCCGAATCAGCATGCCTTCTAGCCTTCAGCGCGCCGAAGAAATCCTTAATGAAATCATCACACTTCTCGAAACGAGTGTCCACTTCACGGAAGATCAGAGAGCTCGCATTGTTGACGACATAGAGAAGTACGCTGTGGTGTTCTTTATCCTGTCACAAGTCAATGATCACCTTTCAATTCTCCATGTGCAGGTATCACAAAGAATGGTTTCAACTAGCTGATAATAAATTAGCTCAACGTGTAAGATGGTGGTGGGAACCGTCTGCGTGCAGAGAATTGCTCTGTAAAATCGAGGCACTCCAGAAACAAGTGAAGGTATATCCATACCCCTCTTGCTGGCTTCATTTTCTAAGTGACATTGCAGGATACCGAGACGAAGAACAGAACCGCCGCAGTTAGAAAAGGACCTATTAGCAAAGGGATCATGTCTCAAGCTTCCACTGCTGCGAGAGACCAAAGTCCGATGGTATCTAGCCCATCCAGTCTGTACACTAGTGTCAGCAATACTGCTTCACTCACACGTATTGCTACTGAGGATTCCGAATCGTCCGGCTGCATTCAAGAAGCAGTTCCGTCGGTCGAATCGTCTGATTGCCAACCCATGTCCTGTGCAACGGATCCTGCTATTACAAGTCCGGCGCTACAGAATTCTTTTGAAACGACGCGGGAGGGCCTAGTTGGTAGGTATAGTTGATGTTTTTCCAGTCACAGAGCGCTCACAACAGAAAATGGCGTGTCCGTGATGTCGTGTGATAGCTACCCAGTCGCAGAGTCAGCGAGTAAAAGCCAGTCCCAGCCCACTAGCTTCTATTTCTCGTGCTGCTGCTACATATAACTCTAGCCTTCCTACCCAGCGGATCCCGAGACTAGGAGCAAATCGCAGCAACAGGAGGGATATTGCATCTTCAGAAAACCATGATCAAGGCAACTTTTCCAGAGGGCGAAATGTGGTCTCGGGTATCAATATTTCTGGAAGTTCTGCGGATGGGTTCACCATGAACCTCGGGGGAAGTGGTAATTGTGGTGCCGGTGAGTTATTGTGAACGTGTTGATGCTGTCATACTGCTAGACTTACACTGATTCCACCCATTTCTCAGTTATCAATAAGGGCCTATCGACTCCATCATTTTAATACCTTATTCCTTCACATAAGTAGAGGGACCAAGCATCCAGCGAAACCCAGATTCATCACGAAAAAAAAAACTCATGTACAAGAAAAGTGCTATCACAAATACTTGCCTTTGCACTCTTGCTCTGGAAATTATAGGTGGTGTAGTCAGACTCGGCAGATACCTCTGTTAACAAGTTTGACGGTGATGTTTTAATAAACCTCATGCTTAGACTAGAAATGTTTTAGTAGTGGCATTGGACTATGTTTACGGTAGGAGGGCTTGAATGTGGAGTGGATAACTGTCTTGAAACGAGCTACTCGCCCTTAATGATATCTATTATATGGAATACTTTCCTAACAGAACTCCTGTATTGTGCACCGTTTTCGGGGAGATCGAGACTAACCATATATTTTGGCCATTAACCAACTGTCACCAGTGACACAGACATGCTCTCTTCTATGAACGCCATCTGAGTAATCCCTTTGGGTTACATTGCCAATGAGAAGTATTCTGCCGCTCAGTTGTAGGGGGAGGGATATACAACTGTATCCCTCTCTTACGTTGTCTAGTCTATGAGGAACAAAGAACTCAGCTACTCGCAAGAATTCTAGGTATAGGTACAATTGACAATTTCTATGCGTTTTCACTGCCCGAGTCTCGGATTGCCTTGGCTGTCAAACAAGGCCTGTTCATCACCAAGAATCCGGGGACCGTCTCCGATACAAGTGTGAATCAATCCCTTCACTGCACCTACTTCGTGTGGCTTGGCAACGGCTGTATTGAATCCCGGCACGACACCGCCTTCAAGGACTTCGTTAAGGAAAGGATCCTTGAAAGGTTCTGTCTGGGGGAAGTATTGGATGATCATGCTAATGATCTCTTTCATGTTCTCTTCAGGCGCATAAATGACTGCATTTGGGCCAGCATCGAAAGTATACGCTGCCTTGAGCTTTCCTCCCGCGGAAATGGACACGCGATTATACTCGGTCACCACGGCAATGATGGCACGGCTGACATCGTTCATATAGAAGATTGGGGGATCAGTGTCGAGAGCGACGGCATGGAATTGGTTGGAGTCCCGCATGGTGATCGCCGCAAAAGCGTCGAAATCTTTCGCGAGGATAGCTTTCTTTATGTCCGCCAACTGTTCTTCAACGTGCTGGATTCGGTATTGGAAAAGCGCTGAAGTTTCAACAGTCCGCTGCATACCAGCAGTAGACGAAGTGCCTTTTTTGTCGTCGGAAACGATGCAAATGAGAGCATGCATCTCTGGCCAGAACGTGTGATCTGCAACTTGTACAGCACGGGAGTCGGACCCGTGATGGTCGTCCTTTCCCATTTGCCACTCCACGAAGCCACCGAAAAGTGAACGGCAAGCGCTTCCGGAGCCCTGACGAGCACTAAGAGAGAGCTCAGAACGATCTGTGGGCTGAGACACAGGCAGATCGTAGAGATTTGCGAGCGAATAAACCAGGGCAGCAAAACCAGAGGCAGACGAAGCCAATCCGGCGGCAGTAGGGAAGTTATTCTCGGAGCAGATATGCACCTTCCACTGAGAAATCTAGAAAACGTTTTATCAGCTGATCGGGACAGGATGTGTGTCTGGCATACCTTCGGCTCGTTCGGATGTGTGGTTTCAAACTGTTCCCGTTGCTTCCTCATAGCACGAAGACACGTACTCAGGCGCTTATCTTCATCAATCTTAACTTGCTTTCCATTGAGCCAGAGTAAATTTTCCTCGTACGCTGCGCATGTTCGAGAAGTAGTGGTAGAACAAAGGTGATCCTGGCTGAGCGTAACCGATAACGACGAATTGCTAGGTAGGATCAGTGATTGGTCGCGCTTTCCCCAATACCTGGTGCACGATCAGATGCTGTAGGATGAGAGACAGTGTCAACTGACTTGATACAGGCTATATTGACGGGTGCAGATGCAGTAGCCTGTTTGAAGGACATGGCAGTCAACAACTGGTCGAGAGGCGAAGAGTGGGCCGTCCGAATAACGCGTTGATATCTGGTGGCTGTGTTCGTGTATTGCCATTGATGGTGTTATTCCTGATATAGACAGTCACATCGGAAATGTCACACGCTAGCCATACCGTGACAAATGTCACACGTGGCACCGACGACGACCTGTCTGGTTTTCGAGGCGTTTTGCTGGACGGGCTCAGCACTTTATCCACAAACATTAACGGCGACCTCGTTGACGACGGGGAAGAAGACTGCAGAATCTAAACCTGTCTAAGCTACCTACGGACTCGAACTTGTTTTTGCTCCAACACATTCTAAAAATTGTCGAAGCTCGTGACACATCTCTTCTGCCCATTGTCTCGGCTATAAGAGCATACGCCTCAGGTCTGTCTCGGTATTCGTCCCTCAGCAGGCCATCTTGGGTACCTCTGCATAGCCAAATGCCATGTTTTATCCCCAACAGTCCCCCGCCATTGGCCACAAACACCCAAACCACCACGACCAATCTCCGTGGAGTCGCACGCATCATCCTGTGTTAGGTCCCCCTGGCTCACAGAACATCGGGCCACCCCCTGCATCGCCTGGGTATGCGCTTTACAGCAATGGATCCGTTAACCAGATGCAACATCATCCAGGGCTTCCTCATACCCTCTCGCATGCACCAATGGCTCACCACCAACATCATAACTCCCTCTCTCATTACCCGTCTCCTCCGAACGGCCATATGCACGCACAACATATGGCCCAGGGCTCTCCTGGGAGTGCTGCCAGTCAAATTATCACTCCCCATTGGCAGCAGCAACTTCTCAAGTGCGAGGTATGTCTGTCCACATGTGACTCCCGATAGAGTATGGATCTGATCGAGTACTGTATTCAAAGATGATAAGATCGTCCCGCTCTCCTCATCACAGAGCGCGCGCTAGTGCAATGGCCTCGCGTACTGTTACCAAATCGGCCATCCCTATCACGAATCCGAACCAAGTGAAACCCAATGCCAGCATGGACCTTGCGGAGTCTGGATCCAAGGATAGCGGAACCTCTACCACCTCCAGCACACCGGCGCCCACCAGTGCTTCAGAGAGTTCTCCAATATCTGCCAATTCAGCGCCGAATCACCCGTCTTCAACGGTCGCACCCATTGCCGAGGCACCTAGGCCCACTGCGAAGCCTCCGGAGAATACGTGGAATTCGTTGGACATGGGTGGGGTCAACATTAAGACGATCCCACCCAACTCCGGACTTTTCACCTTCACGTTCCTGATCAATCTCTACCTCAACCACAATTCGTTGTCGTCGGTACCACCGGAGATTTCCAGGTTACGGCATCTAGAGCTCTTGGACTTGTCAGGGAATGCTCTCACCACGGTACCACCAGAGATGGGCATGCTCACGCAGCTCAAGGAGCTCTATCTCTTTGACAACCAAATCGTGACACTACCACCAGAGCTTGGCAGCCTACACCAACTACAAACGCTCGGAGTAGAAGGCAATCCTCTTGACGCATCGCTGAAGTCCCTCATACAAAAGGACGGTACGCCTGCCCTCATCTCGTTTCTCCGGGATTCCTGTCCATCTCCGCCACCTCCGCCACATCGTGTGTGGAAGAACGTCATCAGCCCGGCAGAGCGAGAGGCTATGGCAAGCGACCCTCATGCGGAGATTTTTAGTGTGCTTTGCTATAACATTTTGTGTGAGAAGTACGCGACAGAGAAGCTGTATGGCTACACGCCTTCATGGGCGCTGTCATGGGATTATCGGAAGGAATTGATCTTGACGGAAGTGATGAACTACGATGCAGATTTCATTTGTTTGCAGGAAGTGGACATCACTCAGTACGAGGATTACTTTGTCAAGCATCTACAGAGCCAAGATTACGAAGGGGTCTACTATCCAAAGTCACGGTACAAGACTATGAGTGATAGTGATCGTCGACAAGTTGACGGATGTGCAACGTTCTACAAGGCCAGCAAGTAAGTCCATATGGTTGATTAATAAGCATATTCCAGTTCTCATACCATGCCAGATACCAGCTGGTAGAGAGGCAGCTGATCGAGTTCAGTGCTGTTGCGATGCAACGGCCGGATTTCAAGAAAACGGATGACATGTTCAACCGCGTGCTTGGCAAGGACCACGTCGCCGTCATATGTCTCTTTGAGAACAAAGAGACCGGTACACGCATCATTGTTGCCAATGCACACATTCATTGGGACCCGAACTTCCGGGACGTCAAGCTCGTCCAGGTGGCATTACTAGTCGAGGAAATCGAGAAGATTGCTGGTTACTTCTCGAAGTTGCCCCCACGTCTACCGGTCAACTCCGATGACAATCCCGGCTCGTCGTGGCCCCAGCCCGTATACACAGATGGAACAAGGATACCTACCATAATCTGTGGCGATTTCAACTCCGTGCCCTCGAGTGGGGTATACGAGTTCCTCTCTACTGGTTCCGTGCCACCAGACCACCCAGACTTTATGTCTCACCTGTATGGCAAGTACACGACAGACGGTCTCAAACATAAATTTAACTTGAAGAGCGCATATGCCGCTGCTGGAGAGGTCTTGTTGACGAACTACACACCACGCTTCCGGGGGGTAATCGACTATATATGGTACACTTCTGGTAACCTGTCTGTCAATGCTGTCCTAGGCGAAGTGGATAAGGGATATCTTGAGAAGGTGGTTGGGTTCCCCAACGCACACTTCCCTTCTGAGTAAGCGTTGTTTCTTTTCCGATGGGTTTGTTGTGGTACTCACGCCATTTCATCCCCTTCTCCCAGCCATGTATGGCTAGTGAGCGAATTCCGGGTGAAACCTCAGCGAGACGGCCAACCTCGCCCGCCAGCGACTACCCCACCATCCAACAGTGTACATACGTGAAGTGGAGGGGGGACTTGTCCATCGTGTGCTGCCACATCCATCACCGTGGCTCATTCCCAATTGCTTTCTATGTACCTGTAATTGTTCTGCAGTATATTGATTTCCTTTTCCTTTTCTTGTGTGCATGGGGGAACTTCCGTACATACGACAGTATCTACATGTTGTCTGTTCTGTTCAAATCCAATCCTATACTCCTTTCTTTCTCTTCCTATTCCCGACACCCCTTACATTCTGCGTCATCCGCTAATCTTCGCCAGCGCGCTCACCTGGCATCGGTTGACGTGGTATTGTGCCCACATTCCTTCTGTGACGGTAATTCATGTCTCCCGTAAATCAGTGCTTTGGTATACAGTAATTCCGCTGTCCAGTGGTTTTCTGTTTTCTGTCACCGTACATATATGTCTGTAACATGTGCGTTGTACCCACTCCTATACGAACTATATTTTCTCCTGCCACCATGCAATTGCATTTGGGTTTATATATACATGCAGACATTATACAAAAGAAGTATCCAGGATGAAATAAAGGATGAAGAAGCATCCAGGGGAGGTCCTTTTTCTCTCTAGTGGAACGTGACATCATAGAATCACCCGATGTTGTTGTTCCTGCTATGCTAGCAACTACAAGTGAATCTGCCTGTCATACCAATGCAATAAGAAAAGAGTCTATGAGGGTGGCGTGGGATGAATAAGACGTTAAATGCGTCGGCTGCTTATTATTGTAGAATCGGTTGCGAATGAGACCATGAGTGGGGGGGATGCAGAATTCGGGATATCGTGTGCTATGATTACGGCGTAGACGTCGACGAGAATGAATTACGAACCGGTAAACAGGGGGTGGATGGAAGAGTGGTACTGCACTGCAGTCGACTTAATGTGTCAGGTATGGCAGGACAGAACCACAGAAAAGCAAGTCATCGAGAAGTGGAAGGGAAGAAAGACACTGGCATCTAATGAGGCGATACGGCCTCCCTTGGCTCATGCCCCGAACACCTCTCTGCTTCTTCATACGATGGTAGGCCATGCATAGTCGTCAGCGGTGGTACACCTCCAATAATCCCACTCGCTGACGACCCGTAGTCAGGCACCTCGGTCAGAGCACGGTGCCACATTACCGACTCTGTCGTCGACGCTACCACCTCCGTGGGCGGTGTAACGGGGACAAGCGGTCGCGGAGAATGAATAGGCACTGGGGAATATACCTGGTGCCCTGTTGTAGGAGGCACCGCAGCAGGGGACATGGGACCTGCGAGGTTCGTATACGAACTCGACCGCGATGGCAGCCAGCCATGCGTTGCAGGCTTCATGGCTATGGTGAAGATCCCTGGGAGAGATCGGCTCGCTTGGCTGCTGTGCGCATATGTATCCGAGGACGTAGAATTTGGAGTAGCACTCGTGCCCGAAATGGAGGTCATCGCCAAGTGCCGCTCCGGACTCGGTGCACGGCTCCCGCGACGACTCACCAGTCTCGACCCAGCGCGACTCGTAGGGTGGCTCCCTCCGTCTGAATGCGAGGGCGAATTAGGACGCGTTGCATGCTGCGGGGACGCATCTCGCGACATAGATAACAGTAGCTCTGAATTAATCCATTCAAGTGGGGTGCTCGTTTCCGACTGTGGGACAGGGGGTAAATGAGGGATGGTAGGACGAGGTGATGCCGAGGCAGATGGCACCGACGGCCCTTCATTGATATGAGCTGCCCAGGGGTTTGTCACACGCACTGTGGCAGCTTCTGGAAGAGACATGTTAGGGACGCGATCGCGTATGTGTGCGGGATAACTTGGTAGTTCCACATCGTGTTCTTCATCGAGGGGCGTCTCTGGTCCACCAAGCATGAGACGGCGCGTAGCCGCAGTATTAGCACGTGCCTCTTCCAGAAGACAACGATCCAGGATATACAACGGAAGGGAACATCGCAGTTCGGAAGTATGACCATCCAAGTTTGACATAAGGATAGACCAACGGATCCGGTGGGTGATGATGATAGGCTCTAGTGAGTGAGACGGAGTGGCGGATCTGGGCAAGGTGAGAGAGAGCTGCGTGACCACATCGGCCTCGCTCATCTGGAGCTCGCCCGCATCGAGAGATTCCGACGGTTCTGTAGAAGACGACGGCAAAGGTGCAGACGACAGCGCGTTGGAGTCTAGTGACGATGATGATCCTGAACGCGATGGCCGACTAAACGATAGCGCGTCAAGCTGTCCTGCCAGCGATCCTGAGCTTGGCGTGTGACCTTCGCTGGACAAACCACCTGGTGGCGAAGTAAGTGATGTCCCGTGCGTGATGGGGACGGGTAGACTATGACGTCGTTCAAGTCTGAGAACAGCTCTTCCCTGTGAGATGTCATGTTCGACGGTGGTAACTGTTCGGGTGTGCTCTTGCGCACTCCCTCGGTAATGTACCTTCGTCGTCTCGTTTATCTGAGTGATTACTCTCAATACTTGCACGCCCTTGGCTAATGGAGAGAACTTGACGAGGGCAGTGAGCGTATCCCCGATCGCCCATGCCTTATGCGGGATCATTATGGAATACATGAGCTTTTCGGGCCAGCTGTTTTCGATCTCGAGCGTTTGCTGGTACTCGAGCGCCTCCGAGGCGAATGAACGTGTAAGGAAGATGGGTATGACAGTTTGCATATTATGAGCCAGACCAGGTCGCACAGCGACTGCCCGGAGTTTGTATGAGACGACCACCCCGCCATGGGCAGCAGTTGCGATACTAGAGGGTAGCGTCCCTCCCAGCTGCAGCTGGAAGGGGAACAGATGACGTCCAGCTTTGAGGGTGTGGCTGTGACGTTTCTCGCCTTCTAAAAACGACCAGTCGTGTGTACAAATGTTGTACACCTGCGGAGAGTAGTTCAACGCTCGCCTGGACCGGAAGGATGGTGAGGAAGAGCGTGTGCGACAGAGAGAAAGAGAGACACCCACTGTTCATTCAGAGGTGCAGGGAGTCTGACTTTGCCCCTGAATTGGAGCGTGATCTCTTTAATGGAGGTGGACTCGGTGAGGTTGAGAACGACGTGGCCAGACAGAAGAGCGGGCTCGACGTCTACACCCGCTCCCTTGAGAGTGATGCAGCTGGACTCCATGATGATGTCTATGCCGGAACGTTCCTTGTCCTTGTCCTTGGACATGTCGTGGTCGGTTGGGTGGGAGTGAGCAGAAGAGCCCGAGGCAAAGCTGGAGAGGGCAGCATGAAGAGCTGAAGCGACGCTATCCTCGTCATTGGGGGCGTTATGTAGCTCTCCAGATGGGGAGGGCGGCCTGGTTAGGGAAAACGCCATAGTTGCTGCAGCGAAGACCTCCTTTGCCAAGAAAGGAGGATACCAATGGCAAATTAGGCTAAACCAAAACAAAAAGACTCTTACAGGACGGGGGAGGTCAGCGTGCAGAACGGAGCGAGGACTTCCACAGATATCCAACTATTCGATGGACACCAGCCGCTTGGCATATGGAGGGTGTTTGGAAGGCGAAAGGCCCCAGTCGGACATCAGCACCTTCTTATTCGTGCCGAAAACATGCGACAATTTCCAGTCGGTATGACAAACCCAAAAAAAAAATGCGAATGGCGACTCGGATGACTTGTACGTTGGCCAGAATCGGAACAGCCAGCCTCCTTATTGACAGCGGAAGACCGCCTGTTTCGGAAATGCTTTCCTTTTCGAGACATGTCGTCTCCGGGTTAAGTGCTTCGGTCTACATACCATTTCTTGACGAATCGCGACAGATGCCGCCAGCAGCAGCAGTAACAGCACGTACTGTAGGTCTCCGGAGCATGTGCTATCGAATTTTATTTCCCGGACCCGCAGATTAGGACGTACGAGCCATTGTCAGAGCGCACGTCTCTGAAAGCCAGGTCTCGGCCCACGTATTAGGCTCAGAAATGTAACCCTATTGCTTCGTCTCCACTTTATTCCGGTCCGGTCCTCGTCTACTGCAGCATCGATAACCAGGTAACCATCACTTGCAGATCTTCAGATAGGCTTGTCCTTTGCGGCGTGGGCACGTCATTGTCATTGATCTACCAGTGCTTGAAAGTCACCGAGATTTCCCCAATTCATGCCTAGTATTCCGGCTATACAAACGTGCCATCCCCAGTGCTGCGACTCTTGCATTGCGTGACTCCAACAAATAAAATAAGAAACGACAAGAGAGGGACCGACAGCAGCCTAAAATATAATGGAGGTATGTAATGTTTGCATCATGAGCCCTCATACTCGACAAGGATCTTCTTTGTGCCGAGGGTGAGCATGTTCCCTGAAGCAAGGATGATCCTGCTCGTTTATCATCTCGTAGACACGTTTGTCCGGTCGGCATATGCTCCTACACTGGCGTGCTGTCATGTGGCCATGGGAACTTGCCGTTTAATCAATGGGTCATACGCCCTGAGGTATCCACGACATTCAGACTCTGAGCTAGATCGCTGCGTTGCAATATGACGCGAATCGGACAGATTTAGGGTCGTTCAGTGAACCTCAGTTCCTGACACTGGACTGATAGAACGAAGACTCGTCTTATCTGACATAGCTCAATAAAGCTACTATTAGAGCACGTCAGTAGTGGTGACACCAGGAAATAGGAAGCGGGAGCACATCCATATTCATTATTTTAGGTTATGCACAGATCCAAAGATTCGATAAAGCCGCTCATAGCGCCGGGCGGATCGAGCGATGGGCGAGTCTGGACTCGGGTGGTCCACCACTGGCGATGGTGCCCGCAGCACCTAAACAAATACGTGCTATATTAGCTGCCTCTCTCACCCCTATCGTGCAATTCGAGTGGTCTTGGCGGTGGTTCTCTTCGAACAACAAGATACTTCACCCACCACAATGCAGTTTACAATAAGGTTCGCGATGACATTACATACTCTGGAATCACCTGGTACCTCGGACATGACGACAGCAACCACCGTCCAGAACTATACAGCAACTTTTTCATGAAAAAAATACCATTCTCACCATCGTGTTCCGAGTATTTCGTACGCAAGGATTCGTATTTTATCTTCGCGAGACCTAGAACTTCCTGTATAAGACCCAGGGGCTGTCATTGTGCACCTGCGTGGGTTTTGCCATCGGATACTTATAGTAGACAATTACAGGTTCATTCTCGGCACTTCCGGTAGCCACCACTACAGTCCAATTCATGCGTGGGACCTGGTCAGAAATTCTGTAGTCGTACAGTCACGTTATGTACATGGCGTGATCGCGTGAGTTGCCTCGAACCCTGCAATGGAATGGATAACGTTCAGCGCGATATAGCGCTATTATCGCCCACTGGTGCAGCATGATACCACCATGCCATCAATTATCGCAAGCGCACATGCGCTGTACGTGATTGGATCGGGCTTCGCGTATATTTGAAGTTTCTATCCCCTAAACCTCGAATAATACTTGCTTTTGTTTACTCTACATACCCGTCAAAACGCAGCATCAGACGATCGGACCCGACCATCCGAAGAAAGACGACATACCACACGGTTGTTGGGCTACACAATGCAGTATAGGCCCGGTTACAAAGCAGGTTGCCCTCCATTCGTCATCCAATCCAAGAACTTTGAGATCTCCGAGGGGGAACTAAAGATAGCATTCCGATTTCTTCCGTAGTGATTTAAACTTTGCGGCCGCACGCGGCCGACTGACGAAGTCGGAAGAGTGTTAGGGGATCTTCTATTATGCTCCCATTTCGACGTATCTAAGCACCGTTGTCTCGGTGCGCATGGCCATGGGTAAATCCGCGCCACCAAGTTTGCCACCAGGTCTATCAGCCATTCCTACTGCCCAAACAAGGGCAGAACATGATCACCATATACGTATCAATTGTTTAGTGTCCACCAGCATCGCAAGTACCCCATTTCCTGGCGTGTAGCATGCATGAGGATCCCGGGGATCAGGCGCAATGCTTCTTCGCTGTGGTGCGGGAACACCTACTGCACCGATTTAGCCTCTCCATACCATTCCATGGGAAGCTTCGTACCCGTCAACGAAGCGATGATAGCAAGATATCGCAGTGACCCGACCCTCGGTCCGCGCCTCCGGTGATGCTCTTCTCAGAAATGTGCATCACTCTGCAGTGCCTGCGCGTTTGTTTGAGCAGGATATGTTACGTAACTCGTTACATTTGTCGTGGGAAGGACCAAATGGCTTTAGGCGTACCAGAATACCTCGGAAATGAAGCAAGCATCCATGCATAACGTCCCGCCTTCTGGGATATTAAATTGGCCGCTGATCAGTGCTGGTCAATCAGGCAGACGAGACTAGCAACAATGTGGCCAAACCTACAAGATACGACAGCAACCTAAATCAGAACCCAGGAGCGATGTGTGATGGCTTCATGGCAGTATCGAGCTTGTTGACTTCCAGCTCGTATAGATCCAGAATTGTATGACGCCATCCCATGGGCCGCCTCTTTGACGTCGCTGACTGTGACGGAGCTCGGAAGAAACGAGAGTCAGCAGGACTCTGGTCCAGGGTCCCTGTAGTTGATTCAAATAGAATCCGCCATCTAGTTTACCTTTACACTGTATATATTGTGGGTAGGGAATGCGTAGTAGCAAGCAGGGGATTCGAACAACATTAAGTTGCACAAGAAAGATGGTCCACAGATGCAGTTGTGCTTGACAGGGGTCAGGACCTCGGCATGTTTGAACTGCTACTATGAATATTTTAATATTTATCAAAGAGCTGGCCACTCGCAGCGCTCAAGCTGCGTCCAGCCGATGGGCGTTGTCATACATGCCCACCACTGGGAGCCGCAGCTCTTTCTGGGTT
The DNA here is from genome assembly GCA_016618355.2 of Astraeus odoratus. Taxonomy (NCBI): domain Eukaryota; kingdom Fungi; phylum Basidiomycota; class Agaricomycetes; order Boletales; family Astraeaceae; genus Astraeus; species Astraeus odoratus. The sequence continues at coordinate 54,187 of JADGIP010000032.1, read as the reverse complement.
CCAGTGCGCAGCTGTTTCACTTTGGCACTGTTTCAAGTTTACCCTCAGTGACAGCCCTTCTGTTTGCGTCTGCCCCAACGCCTTAAATATAACTCTCACGGCCACTCGCACCAGATCCAAAACTAACAGGTACGTAGGCTGCGACTGGATAGGGAGAACACATGTGTACTGACGCAGAACGCACGAGGAAGGCAAGAAAGAACCGCAGGATGTCACTTAGCCTGCTCAATAGCCTGCTCTTCGCGTGTCTTGCCCTGGCACTTGAATGGTTCCGCGTGAGCGGGACCAGTTTGACCGCCATAGGGAGTTCTCTCTATAACATACAATGTAGCCTCGAGACGATCCATGCGATTCGTGCCTTTGATGTTATTACTGCTACGCATACCACGATCATTCCGGGAACAAGGGCGGTCCTGGAGACCGTCATAGGAGAGAGCATCGCCGCACCGCTGGACACGCTCAAGTCACTGTTATTCTATTATGTCCTATATGTCTACTCAATCAAGGTATATCGCCATATGAATGCGCGAGGACTAGTGGGCTGCATTTTGGAAGGTGTAAACGGGGCTGTCAGGGTATGTTTTACCCCTTTTTGATTGTTCTGTGTGCTGTTCTGACAATTCCGACTGGCCGTGACGGTTGTACTACATGCGCCAATAGCGTATTCTTCTCCTTCTCCTCGCTCTTCCGCCCAGCAGGTCCAAGGTCCAATCAGAATTATCCAAAGTCCGACATGACATCGAGTTGAAACTTATGCCTCAGGGCGAAGGCATCTCCAGACATCTGGCGCTTCCGCCACAAGGCCGATCTGTGCAATGGATTTTGGAGGAGATGGACAAGATGGACGAAGAGGCGAACCGCGGGAAAGGGGAGAACGGGAATGGCGTCGACTGGCGAGAAGGCAAGATTAGCGGGGCTGTATACCGTACGTATCTGTCACCCGCCTTCTCTCCTTACCCGTGCTTAGTTTCTTGATCTCCTGTTATATGTCTTACGCAGATGGTGGCGAAGACCTCACACGCGTGATCGTTGCGGCTTTTGAGCGATATGCGGTCTCGAACCCGTTGCACCCTGATGTATTTCCCGCTGTCCGTAAGATGGAGGCCGAGATTGTGTCTATGTGTCTTAGGTTGTATAATAACCCAGATGGGGCGGGTACGATGACGTCCGGAGGGACGGAATCTATTGTGATGGCCGTCAAGACATACCGTGATTGGGCACGCGCAGTGAAGGGCATTAGGAATCCCGAGATGTATGTGATCCAGTCCTCCATCATTGCGTTTGATATGACTGAGTATGGCACTTCCAGGATTGTACCCATTACAGCACACGCTGCATTTCATAAAGGAGCTGCCTATATGGGCGTTAAGGTGCATACGATCCCAGTGGATACTACAACGCGCAAAGTCGATATCAGACGCGTTCGAAAGGCAATGTAAGCCTATGATCCACTTCGTTCTTCTAGCACTGCTCACGCCTACATGGAACAGCAATCCGAATACGATCATAGTGTGACCTTCCTTCTTCTCCTGTTCCATACCTTACAATTATCCAGCTCGTCGGTTCAGCCATTAATTTCCCAGATGGAAACCAAGACGACATCGTTGCACTGGGCAAGCTCGCTTCGGGACACAACATAGGTTTACATGTTGACTGCTGTCTCGGTTCCTTTGTCCTGCCCTTCCTTGAGCGTGCCGGTCTCGCAGACGGTGAGACGGACTCAGACGGGAACGTGAAATACCGCCTGGAACCATATGACTTTAGAGTCAAGGGTGTGACGAGCGTGAGCTGTGATACACACAAGGTGCAGTAACCCTTGTCCGAAAGCAACACGATTGCTTACTGTGTGTTCTCCTCGTCATTTGATCTCCTTGCATATGGACTGATCTCGGTCGGATATTGCTATTATATGTGCAGTATGGATTTGCGCCAAAGGCAAGTTTCTTTCTCACCACGTAGGCAAATCGATTAATGTGTATGCAGGGTTCCTCTGTGATAATGTACCGCGACACATCCCTTCGGCGGTATCAATACTATGTCAACCCTAACTGGACGGGCGGTGTATATGCAAGTCCTAGCTTGTCTGGATCAAGGTGGGCAATCTCCGTCACTCTCCCCTCTTGTTTTTTGTTTACGCTTTCCTTAGGCCCGGTTCGTTGATTGCGGGGACATGGGCTGCCATGCAGTACATGGGGTCTGAGTACGTTTGTTCAGTTTGACTCGTGTTTGCCTAGGATTAACTTCGTGATAGCGGTTACCTTAACTCTTGCCACTCTGTCGTCACGTGTGCACGTAAAATTGCCAATGCCATCACTACCCGCATACCTACGTTGTATGTCCTCGGCTCGCCGCCTTCGAGCGTTGTCGCCGTTGCCTCGCGCGACAAGGACGTGGACGTACTTGAGGTTGGTGATGCAATGGGGAAACGAGGATGGCATCTGAACGCGATCACGGAGCCGAAGGGACTACATATTACTTGTACAGTGCGTTTCCCGGAGGCTTCTCGGAGACTCTCAACTGTCGATGGCTGACGTTATCATGGTTTGGTGTAGAAACTTACCCTGACTGTCGTGGATACCTTTATAGAAGACCTCAAAGCCTGCGTTGAACAGGCCCGGAGAGCACCAGAGGGAAGGGGTTCAATGGTGGCGCTGTATGGTACGTCCCTTTTCAGTTTGTATTTTCGTCTGAAGCTGCGTCCTTATACATGATGTCTCACATCTCCACTACCAGGTTTGGGAAGCTCCAGCCCAGTTGGACCGAATCTTGTAGGTGAGGTAGCCTCTATATACCTGGATACCCTCTACAAAGTGTAGTCCTTTCCTCCGTTTGTCGGGTTGTTCATGGAGTGAACACGTTATGCAGAGTAGGTATACACCGACTGAATGAATATTTTAACGCAATGAAGATTGTCCCGGGATGACTTATCCCTTTACCGCATATCGGGTATGTCTGAGAAGTGGATTGTCTTGCAGCAAGCCGCATTTTGAGCAAGGAGTATACTATATGCATAACATATCTATTGACGAGTCATCTGGTGGACTGCTCGTTATGTTCTGACTCTTCAGCACCCTCGCTATTAGCCCTAATGAAGAAATCCGCCTCGACTTTCGAGCGCCCTCCACCGACTAGGGGAGCGCGTTTCTGGTAGGCTGGTAAAAGTTCAGTTGACCCGCGTTTTCAGTTGCACCACTAACTACAGAATGGGTTAGTTCTCAATAACTGATCCTCACGTGTATGGCGGCGAAGCTCGACACACCACTCATGTCTGGAAGATATCCGTACAGCTCCTCGTGGGTCTGTTGGTTTTTGTCTTCAAAAAAGCCGCGACATGGATGCAAGATCCAGTCACGGCACCATAACCAATAAACCAGGGATGGCCATCTGCATTTGAACCCGTTCGCCACAGTTGTCTTTAAAGGAGCAACATCTGTCTCCGGACGATTTTTCGGTCTGCCCAGGTAAAAAAGAATGCTATGCGACGCGAGATGCGCCTGTGCTCAAGCATAAGGTACAGTACATGGCGTCTGGGTAAGGCATGTACTCGCTGACGCACATTGGTCGTGTGAGCGCCAGACAGACTAGCATGGAAAACCTTCGCCAAGGTACTCACACAAAAACTCAGGGTACCTTATAGAAGCATGTACCAGTTGCCGCGTAGTATTGCGACAACGACTAAGGACAAGTCGAGCTTAGAAGCTATCGACGTATCTAAGGAAGGGCGACATGTGATGGCTGCTAGGTGGTGTTCCTCTTCGACTCCGTCATCAAGGACATGTAATACATTTTAACGGAACGATATCATCATTTATTTGCTGGTCTGACTAGCTCCTGGCCTTGACAGGCTTGAAGCCCAACAGAATAATATTCTTCGCGTCAAGTTGAAGTCTTCCCTACTGCATTCATTCTAATACTTCGACGTCGTTCCTTTATCCAGAAAACGTTGATTCCTTTCACACACTCCTGTAGTACTTTCCTATTCTCAAGACTCTCGTTCTTGTCGGTGCATCCCGTCCCCTTGCTGAGCAGAGCAAGCAATACTCCGGTTGCAACTGCCAGATATGCTAGATAGCATCATTTCACCTGTTAACTGACACTTTGATTTATTGTTTCACGTGCATCGTTACAGGTTTACAGCGCCATATGTTGCAAGGACTCGGCTGTTCTATCTCAGTTCGTAGCTGACGTCTGCGTGCATAAACACTGGCTGATGCGCGTCTCGCATATAGATATTTCACAAAGCATTTCTGTCCGGGATTGGGGAACCAAACTGTACAAATTAGATGATTTCAACTCTGAGCAAAGTGAAGTTTTGCAGCTCGGAATCAAGGCGCTAGCCACATCGTCAGCCCCGAAAGACGCGTCTAATTTTCTCACCTTTCTACAAGAATACTGCGAAACTCCCATTGGGAAAAAAGTGACACGTTCTGCCTTCGTCCGTAATTCGAGCGGCAGCCCCTAAATTGAAGTGACCGGGGTTCGCTCAAGTCCTCGCCCATATCGCAGTCATGAACTGCAATTTGGTCCGTGATCGCCATAAGTCGGACCGAATGCACCTAGACCGCTTGCGAACTCGTGCGCGCCAGCCGGGTACCGAGAAGTTCTAGGAAGAGTGTAGCGAAGGCGCGGGCGGATACTCAGAGATTCTCCGGCCGATCAGATCGGCACTGCTCGGCATCGCGCTCGCGAAAATAGGAGTACTGCTTCTAGATTCGAATTCGTTGTCTGCGTCGAGCGTGTCGCCGAGTTGTCCCGAGTGGCGGCTCTTCTGGGCTCGTGATTCGCGTGGAGTCATTCCTTGGATTCACTGCGGTCAAGACTTTGCCACAACTGCGCAATCATAACCACAGTTGGTCACATAACGGCGCGCGGGGTAGTGGTACACTTGACTTCTGGGTTCTTGCCAAAAGTGCCCAGTGGAGAGCATATACTGCAGTTTTTTTTTTTTTGGACAACCACAGCATGGCGGCAAGTAGACTCGCATCATGAGTTCTCTTAAGGTTCAAACCGGATTGTTTGATATTTGTTTTATACGTAAGCCCTACGTATACCGTGCACGATAAGTGATGATGTCATACGCTTTGCTACCAAGGGACGGTACATTAAACACCGGGGGTGCCGTGGATTTGCTATTGGGAAGTCGGAGGGTATGATGGTTTGCTACAGGAAGCGGGAAGGGCTCCAGTGATCTACGTGCTCGTAGGGGAGGAGGGGGTCTAAGTACGTTTAATTATGCGTACATCGCGCTGAGCTATCCAGATGATCCTTCGTAGGGCATGTGACACTGATCGCGTATCTTCTTCGCGGACCATATGAAAAAGTGAGCGGTGGTATATCCCAAACATGGACGGTAAATATAATCCCTCCCACGCTCCATCAATCAAGAAAGCTAGTAAAATTTGGGACGGATTGGCCCAAACTATGGCTTCCCAAATTTCACTACCCAAGTCTCTGGACACGCTGTATCTCCAGGCAACAGTCTCTTCTTCGCAAACTCTTCATCCTTTTCCAGGCCCTTGAAAGCCGTTGTTTCTCCAAGCCAATCGATTCTCTTTAGCCTCTTGTCGTTGTCTTTTTCCGCTCTTGCCTTGGCTGCCTTCTCGATCGTCTCGCGTCGTCCCTTATCCACCAAACAAACTATGCCCCACTCCGAATCAACCAGGTGCTTCTGGAGCATTTTGTACAACCCATCGAAAACTGCGGCGCAGGTGACAGGCGCGGGAATATCGAGCGTCCAGGGGAATGAGTGTGAGATGATGCGGATAGAAGACGAAGGTGGGGAGAGCGCCAGCGTAGGTCCGAGCTGTGCGGCTGTGGACAACAAGATGCCGTCGTAAGGCGCCTTGCGGACATCGTACCGCACCTGCGTCGTGTCTGCTGCGAGACCGGGGTTGAGATTGGGATATTTGGGCTGGGAATAAGCACGGCCGCCTTCTACATATGCGGTTGAATCTTAGCTGAAAGTTATAACGTGGAACAAGATCGTGACGTACGGAATGATGGCCAGCCGTAGGTTGGACCATAGTATGGAGGAACATAGACCCTTGGGTCGTATTGTGGACGATACCACTGGCTAGGGTTCCACCCTCCATTTACGTACGGATTCATGGTATGTGGAAGCTTATGAGGGAGTATTGGATGTATGCGCTTGGCCGAAGATGACGACGTGTGAGGAAGAGTGTTGGCATGAGAAGATCACAGATGGCGGTTTATATGGGTCCCGACCCTGTAAGCGCTTAGGTAGCAGGGCGGACAGGGGAGACGTTGCTAAATTGGTATGGGTCAGGCCGGCAGTAAGAAGCTGTACCCGGTCAAGGGCTGTGGTAATGGAGAACGCAGGGACCGAGCTGTACACCCGTACTGTGCCATGGCGAAGCAATTTCCAACCGCGAGTCAGAAACTGTTACTGAACAACTCAAGGATTAACTTCACTCCTGACGCGATGACGCATGTGGCAGTGCGAACTTGGAGGTACACAGCCATTTCGGACTGTCTTTTTGCAATGCCAGTGTCGAAGCGACAGGGCCACACTCGGTCGCCGTCACGCCCGAAAGTGCGATTCGAGAGGCCGAGGCAGTTTAACAAAGACGTTGCTCATGTACGTGGTAGACTTAACAAGCGCTAAGAGAGCGCTTCGAAAGAGACGAGAAAGACCATTCAGAACAACGAGATATGAATCAGCACACGGTGTTCCAAGAACATCCGGTAGATCTTCCATGTGGTTTTCCGAAATGAATGGCGCACGAGGGATCCCGTATGAGGGCGTTCTGGAGTATCAGAGTCAGTAGATGAGACGCGAAATGCGTCAGCAGCTGAGAAAGCAAGATCTGGCTGGCAAAATGATGTGCGCAGTGCGATGGAAGATGTCAAACCCGACCCAGGCTGCTATGCAACGGGTGGTCCAACAGGAACTCGCAGCGGGAAGACTGGACTGGTGGGTCCATGCCACTCCGAACACCGCGGGGCAGTATGAAGTCCTAGTTCGGAGATAGGACGGCTATTACAATACGACACAACGCACCGGAGGACCTGGTAAACACTCGTCTATTGCAGGTCTCCGCACACCCTGTTTCCCTCGAGGGTGATCTGTCAATCTGCTCGGCTGACACGTCGACGTCGACAGCTATGTAGAATTGCTCATATTCGGAAGAATAAAATATTTTTGACTATGGTGCACATCTCTCTGCTTAGTAATAACCCGGAAAGGCATGAATGCTTGTTTCACTACTGCTTCGGGGGTGATTCTGGCTCGAAAGTGATACACATCCCGAGCTGTGTGTCACAAACTGAATATGTTTTGCTCTTTGTACTTTGTTCTGATTTGCTGATGTACGTCTAGTGATATCTCGTGTTGTATGAAAGTTAGCTTCTTCATACGTTTCAGCCACTGTTCATCAGAATATTCTCGAATGCGTTTCTCTGTATTTAAAGCCTCAGCTCGCGTGAACTAAGCATCCTTGGAACTGAGAGCTATGAAGACCTTTTGCAGTATGGCAATTCAAATTATTTAGTAGGAGCAGGCCTCCAGAAAAATAGTTCGATTACAGGACTTGTCTTCCAGCATGTAAGTATGTGTATGGCTGCGATTGGCCCAAACCAGCAAAAGCAACCGGCGACGGTCGATGCCGTGTCAGTCAAGTTGCCTTTACTTCAGACCCATCATCACGACGACACACCACGATCACTATGTCCCTCGCTGCTGTCTTACGCACTCCTGTCCGTAGGGCTGTCTTCTCTGCCCCCGTAAGGAGGGCCGAGCTCAGGCCCACGACCTTCAGGAAGTTCACGACCAACGCACCCCCTCCAGCGCCCAAGTCAAATACCGCACTCTATGCGAGCATTGCTGCTTTCACAGCAGCGGCTGCTGGCTATTATTTCTACACCTCCAGCTCTGACACCGCCCGCGAGGCTGCTACAGCCGCGAAGTCTACTGCTCAGGCAGGCAAGGCAGCCGTCAAGTTTACGCCCACCAAAGCCGACTATCAGAAGGTGCGCGTATACGTGTACGGCACGTGCGTGTCTAACCGTGGACAATACAACCACCAGGTCTACAACCGTGTCGCCGAAGTATTGGATGATGCTGGCGAATATGATGGTAATTCGTCCGTTCAAGTCAATCTGCTCACTGCTCACGCTGTCTCAGACGGCTCTTTTGGCCCTGTTTTGGTCCGTCTGGCGTGGCATGCCTCGGGTACATATGACAAGAACACAGGAACTGGCGGCAGGTCTGCGACTATCACGCATACACATTTCCTCACGCTAACATGATTTCGTCGTTCCTTTAGCAACTTTGCGACCATGCGTTTTGAGCCAGAGTCATTGCATGGCGCCAACGCGGGTCTCCATGTTGCTCGTGAATTGATGGAGAAAGTCAAACAAGAGTTCCCATGGATTAGCTATGGCGATCTTTGGACTCTCGCCGGTGTTGCTGCCATCCAGGAGATGGGTGGCCCCAAGATTCCGTGGCGTCCCGGTCGTATTGATGGGTTTGCTACCAATGCCACTCCCGACGGTCGCCTGCCGGATGCTTCCCAGGGTTCGCAGCACGTTCGAGACGTCAGTCAAAAGCTATTCCTCGTATTTCCAGGGACATGCCACTGAATCACCGACGATCGAACAGATCTTTTACCGGATGGGTTTCGATGATCAAGAGATCGTTGCCCTCATTGGTGCCCATGCTCTTGGACGTTGCCATCCTGACAGGTGAGCATACACTGGCTTTACCATGATGTCTATTTATACCACTCGTGTGTGCAGGTCCGGATATGAAGGACCCTGGACCTTCTCTCCCACCACGTTCACCAATGACTTCTTCAAGCTCCTTTACGATGAGAAGTAGGTTGCATGCTCTTCCATGTGCCCGCCTAGGTTGACCCGTTGTGCATAGGTGGGTATGGAAGAAATGGAACGGTCCCAAGCAACTCCAAGATAAGAAGACTGGCTCTCTTATGATGCTGCCGTACGTAGCTTGGCTTCTTGTATGGGTATTCCTGGAGTGCTGAGGTGTCCCATCCAGAACGGACTACGTTCTCGTCCAGGACAAGAGCTTCAAGAAATACGCAAAGGCGTATGCCGATGACCAAGACCTCTTCTTCAAAGAGTAAGAAACCCCTGATGTGACGGATGCATATCGCTCATTCATTCTTGGTGATAGCTTCTCTGCCGCGTTTGCCAAACTCCTCGAACTCGGTGTTCCTTCCCAGCAGTTCGTGACATCGGAGCCTTGGACCTTGAAGACAGTCGAGGAACAGAAGGCATAAAAAAGTTCTGATTGGTGCTTGTCTGTCATCTTCACATATGTATCTGTCGCGTAGAGGAGGTTTCCTTTGTGTTGGTAGTTGCGCGCTATCTAAATGTATTTCTTTTCATCAAATTCGCATCCCTTTCCGACCAACTACAGCATTGTAAGGTCGTCGCGTGTCTCTCCGCATTTGTTGCCTAGACCCTCCCGGCACTGTCTACTCGTCCCGCGCGACTTGGCTTTGTCCATACTTCCCCATGGCAGGCGTCTCTGCTTCGATGGGTGGCCCGTCGCTGCCCCCAGTCGAAGTTATTCCCTACAGCATCGCTGGCTCCTCGGAGCACAGCGGGCACTATGCAGCAGACAATATCAAGGTCGACCGACCACACGATCAGTCCAGTCGATGGAGTGGGGCACAACAGCCACCTAGCATGAAGCAATGGATACTTCTCCGTCTGGACACTTTAGCCGTTGTCAGTTGAGTGTCACCTTTACTGGCTCTCGGAGGCCTTTTCCTCTAAGCATGTTGATCTCCCAGAGAGCATCACGTTCGGGAAGGTGAGCGTATTCAATATTTCGCTTCAGCGTATGGCTCACAGCATGGACGGCCATACGTAGTTCCACAGGAGTGAGTAGATCGTTTTTCTCTTGGTTCTTACTGATGGCATCCTATGTGCTTGGTAGAACACCCCTGCAACATGAAAGAATTCAAGGTCTATGTCGGTCTGCACCCTGAACATATGATCCAAGTACTGCACACCGGTCTCAAGGACGATGTCATCCCCGAAACGTTTGCAATCCCACAATCAAATAAGGCTGGTGTGCCGTTTCCGACACGCTTCATCAAGATTCTACCCTTCTCGTACGTGGGTCTCAATAACTCGACCGACCGCGAATCTAATGCCTGTTGGGGGCTCCATTTTGCTATGGCAGAGCACACGGTCAAAGCTTTCATATTTCAATTTGGTACGTTTCGGTGTCAGGGATCACTGATACCTCGTATGTGGAGCCCATACGGGCAAGGTACGACGAGGTGTGTTGTAAGATTCTCCTCATCTGCACCACTACATTTCTCACTCTGTCCATCTTTCACCACCCCAATTTTGTCCAGTACCGTGAGACGGCAGTCCTGCGTCACATCCTTAAGCACTTGCGCGAGCGTCGCCTGCTTACTCCCTACGCGTCCATCCTTTCACGTACCCACATCGAACTCGAGCACCCCCTCGTGACAGCCCTTCACAAGACACTCGTTCTGCAAGGCGACTTTCCCTCCGCAGAATCGCTCCTCCCCCAGTTGTGCTCTGCTGGTTTGTTCGACGATTATGTTCGCTCGTGCCAGCCGCACGCACGCTGGATGCGCCTGCACGTGGCTGACGCGGATGGAGATGCACCCGGGCCACGGGGGGGACATGCTATGGCGCTTGACGGGTCGCGCGGTATCGTCTATCTCCTTGCGGGGTGGGACGGGAGACGAAGTTTGGATGATATGTGGGCTTATGATATCGGGACGGAAAGGTGGGAGGTATTGTGTAGGAGTACGGCGAGCGAGAAGAATGGGCCTGGTCCGAGATCGTGTCATAAGATGGTGTGCGATTCAAAAACAGGGTGCCTGTATGTCCTGGGAAGACTGGGCGATGATGTGGGGAGGCTGCCGGCGTCGACTTCGGATCCAGGCAGTTCACAAGCACAAGCATTGTCGCAAACCGAGGCATCGGAAGGGAGTGGAGCTCAGGGGGGACCTTGTTCGGAATTTTATAGATATCATACAAGGGGCCTGGATGCTGGAAAGTGGGATTTACTATCGTTCGATACAGCGGTGAGTGTTTGGCATCTTTACTGGAGAGGTTTTCGGAGTGTGTCGATGGACTAGTCGGACTGACATCTCTATTAATTCACAGTCATCCGGCGGCCCATCGCTCATATTTGATCACCAGATGGTGATGGACTCCGACGCACAAATGATTTACATCTCAGGAGGACGTGTCGTTACTGGTGACTGGGGCTCGCCAAAGTATTCGGGACTCTACAGTTACAACGTGAGAACGAGCAAATGGAAACTATTGCAGTAAGTGCATGCATCAGTCCCTCGAATAGTCAATATCCAAAGCTGAGACTTACAGACCTACCAGCGCCTCAGGAGCATCCTCAACACAGACACCCATCTCGCCACGGTACGGTGCGTTTGCGGGCTCTATCCTTATTTATCTGTATGGACTCACATGGAGCCATGATATGTAGGACATTCCATGGTCCTGGACCCGTTAACCCGCACGCTCTTCATCTTCGCTGGCCAGCGGGATGACCGGTATCTGTCAGACATGTATGCGTATGATCTAGAGAGTAATAGCGTTACGGAGCTATTTGCCAACTTCAGTGCTGTGGGTGGGCCCCACGCCTGTTTTACGCAAAGGGCAGTGATCGATCCAAGGCTGAGGGAAATATATGTGTGAGTTGGGTCTTCCGCTTATACCCGGACGGCAGGATTTATCCGATGTGACTCACTCATGTGTTTATTTCCACCTTTATCCACACCCACTCTCCCGGATACCCAGGTTTTGTGGCCTTACCCGCCCCCAACAGACAGGAGCATTAACTCTGCTAACTGGGGATGCCCCCAATTGGGTCTACCGATATACCCACCCAAACATTCCCGGAACGTGGACGCAGATCCTACCTGAGCCCGTGCGTGAAACATCCGATGCAACAGTTCCGCTAGGACCGAGTCCAGATTTCCACCTGGGAGGCGAGGCCGCAAGAAGACACCAAGGGAGCGACACCGATAGGGGTGACCATGTACCACGCCCGAGGTATGCCCACCAGGTCGTGTATGACGAGAAGACTACGAGAGTATTCTTGCATGGTGGAAATGCAGGTGAAGCAAGGGAAGAAGGGGGGCGTGGTAGTACTGGCGATGACGATGGTGAGGGCGATGGTGATAGATATCAGCCAAGAAGTAGTATGGGGGGTGCGAGGGGGAGGGGTGATGCCGCACCTGGGGAGGATACACATAGCTCTTCCCAGCTCCCGCAGTGGGCCGCGTATAGTGGGGGCGGAGATGGCGAAAGAGACAGGGATGGCGACAGGAATAGGGACAGCGACCACAGCGGTGAGGATGAGTCTCGGACACGCACGCGGGAACTGAGATTAGATGACTTCTGGAGCATGACATTAGTCAGGTGAGTTGGCCCAACCTTCCTGTTTTATGTTCAATCTCTGTTTCGGCGTGTGAGCTGACAGTGGCCGTGTAGAGCAGGGGTAGAAGAAGTTGTACGAAGGGGCAAATTCCAGATACGTCGGCAGCGGTTCGTCCCGCTCAATTTCCTCTCATAATGCAGGATGTCCTTACTCTGCGTCCACCTTGCTCTTCTACTGCCATAGATTTCGCGAGATGTGCGAAGACCAACCTGCTTTAGCTGCTCTGCACTACCTGCAAACAGAAGTTGGGGATGTTGTGGACCACGCCAATGTGGAAGAGGCTGACGTCTTTCGATCATTGCTCGCACACCTGCTGGCCATTGGGCCAATCAAGCTCTCGCCCGCTTCTGGGTCGGCCAGTCATGAACGCAAGCCCAGGGCCGGTGAAACTGTCGGCCTGGAAGATGTTGGCAATAATGTTGAATCTCCTTCAGCCCTACCGATTCACATGCAAGTGGTGCATCCTGATTTTGAATGGGACCGTGAGCGAGGTCGAGAAGAACTAGTAGAAGACGAGCCTGGAACCGGTGTACCACCGAAAAAGCGTAGTCGATCTACCTCGCCGGAAGACGAAGAAGTATGGACGAGCGCGATCGAAGGCGAAGGCGATAGTGCCACAGACGACACTGGGATTGATGCCAGTATTGGAGAATATGGAGTTGGGATATCACCGGATCTTCCTGTTCCCCTTTGGGCGGGTTCAACATCAAAGTCAACCACACGCTCAGCTCGATCAACTCTGGGGTCAGCCCCAGCAACTGTCACGCGTTCAGGCGCACAAAAGCGTTCACACGCAGTTCTAATGCTGGACGAGGATCCGCTTGAGGTATCCTCCAGTGGGGACGATGGTACCAACATGAAAGCGAGGGGAAAACCACCCCCAGCGGATCGGTTTCGCCAGCGTACCGAGGTGTTCGAAGGGTTGTTGGCATTTGTTGAGGCAACGGCGAAGCAACCCCACGGGTCATTGTTGGACTTGGTGGATGCGGAGGATGGGCTGTAAAACATGTGGATGCAATGAATTCCTGATGTTGTATGTCACAGTCGATTTTCGCATTTCAGATGTGCGGAACATCTCAACTACTTCCTTTTTGCATGCCATTGGTAGATTGATTCCATCCATAAACTATCTCTTGTATAACATGCACACATATTTACATGCTATACATGTTGTGGATATCATTCGATGCAGCGGACATGGGAGTCACTATCTGCAACACGTCCCAGCGTGATCTTCAGGGCCGTCGCCCTATTTATGTAACCCACATACACAGCTCGGTGATCGCCAACCATCATGATGGAGTTTGAACATTTCATCATGATGAAAATCGGGCTTCATGAGGCATAACACTAACCCATACTTACTAGCGTCCTCCAACGAAACGATAACGCCAACGCGACATCTCGTCCACCGTAGAAGCTGTGAGGTCATCCCCTGGGGATGGTTCACAAGGTCTGCACGTTCGAACGGTTTGCTGTAAGTTGTATGTCGCCGCGTGACATGTTAATAAGTCACTTCTTACTCGCACTGCATCCAAAGTCAGGCAGAAGAGTTATATACAACCCTATCAACATGCCTCCGCCACTACTCATCCAGATTAATTGCTCTGCCAAACTTCGCGTATAACCGCACCTTGAGGTCTTTCATCCCGCTCTCGCACTCCTCCGCAACGCTGCTGAGCTGGACAAGCTGGGCGGACACGGAGGCCTGGTCGGCCTCGAGGCGCACAAGCGCGCTGGGCTGGGAGAGATGCAGGAAGGATTCACCCAGTTTATACCTGCGTGTGTATGTCAGTTCCGTTGAGCTCTCTTGTGGTTGGGATGGCAAGGAACAACATGAGTGGCGGAAGAAAAGGACATACAACACTGTCTGGTCCTCATCCATAAGTTCGAGTTCCGTGGAGAGATCGTCGAGGGCTTCTTTGTCTTGCTATAGTGATGGGTGATCATGACGAAATAAAATCAGAAGAAAGCAGATGACATGAGGAAGCGACAGCATGTCAGACGTGTGCAAACAAAGAGTTGTATAAAGCACGTCCGTGAGCGGACGAATGAACACGCAAATAACAGAGAGGAGAGCAGAGAAAGGAATTATCTTTGCATGGATTCACCGAGGAAACCCACCTTAAGCTGCTCCAGCTTATCCTCGATGCCTCTCAAGCGAGCATTTAATTTCGAGAACGTGTTGATCTGTTGTTGATCCTCTGAAACAAACCACACGCCGATCGTCGTTGTTTATGCCACAGAAGGAGGAAGCGTGATAAAGGAACAGCAGTGTGATGCACAACTGTACGTATGCGGCAAGAGAGAAAGGATGGTACCTACCCCAAGTTACCTCAACTCCGTCGTCGTTCTCTTCTGCCTCCCCGAGCTGTCCATGTTCATTTTACGCGCGGACACCGCATGCAATCAGGTTGTGATAGTAGTGCAGTAGTAGTCGGCCAAAGAAAGTGTTTCCGATGACATCAAGTTTGATGCACGTCGAACATGCCGCGACGTTGAAAAACAATTGGATCGGTGTCCATGTGCAGCAACATGTTGGTATCCATAAACACGAGAAGAGAATTATGGTATGCATGCACTCACCATACGCATGTTGTTCATTGCAGCTCGTGGACCAGTCGTACAGGTCGATGAGTATGGAGGCAAGATATACGAAGGATCATATCTTAATCCTTATTACATAATCCAGAAATACCAGGCGTTCAAATTGCTTTCAGGTTTCAACTCTACGTCAAAGAGCTTTTTCAATTCCAAAGCTGCGAGATATCCGCATCCATGGTTTCTTTTCAGTAGGCGACCTCTCCCATCCGTCTTCCTGGGCCAGAATTCTTACGACATTTCTTTCAGGTGTCACGGTCAGTACGAGGCCCTCTTACCCCGTATAAGCCTACTAAACTAACATACGTCTGTCCATAGGTTGTGGCGATGTGGTTAAAAAGCCAAAGCTCGACAGCCACTATGGCTACTGTCACTCCCCCTTCGACTGCATCGACTGCTCCACTACGTTCCACACGCCCGCTGAATTCAAGGGTCATACGTCGTGTATCACCGAGGCAGAAAAGTATCAGAAAAGTTTGTACAAGGGTCCGAAAGGAGTACGAGTTCACTTTTCCGGAACATGACAGCGGAGAATATTGATTACACGTGGAAACGAAACCAGAACCGTAATGGAGGAGGTGCGAATGGGAAATCGAATGGTGCAGCCAATGAGCCGTGTAAAACGAGCAGCCAAAGCCAAAGCAACAGGACGAAGGACACAGTCACTGAGTCGACGGCTGCCCCCCCAGAACCAATTAAACCATCGTCGAATCCCCCCGATCCAGATATCCTGTCACCAGAGAAGTCTAAGAAGGATAAGAAACACAAGGAGAAAAAGTCCAAGTCGAAAGACGCTGCCGCCAAGGTAAGGATTTTCTTGTGTGCGCTGTAATATAATACTTAGCATCAGCGACAGAATGAGGTAAACGGAACTGAAGCAACAGCAGTCAGTGTTGATCCCCCTCCCGCCCCCGTTCCACAGTCACCAGAAAAACTCGAGGCCACTGCCCAAGAACCGAAGGAGAAGAGCAAGAAGAAGAAAAGAAAGGAGCAGTCAGAGGATGGTACAAAAATTAAGGGGCCAAACGTTGGCGCAAACGCAGACGGTGGCACTAAGAAGGAGAAGAAGAAAAAGGTCAAGAAAGAAACTGCTCCTCCCCCTGGCGACTCTGCTGTGGCCAGTATCGAACGAGGCAGGACGGACAAGGAGGCAAAATGCGAGTCTGAAATTCACCCGGTAGAACTGCGAGACGGACAGAAAGATAAGAAGGCGAAGAAGTCTAAAGGAAAGGTTGCTACAGAAGAGACCGGGCGATCTGACGTTTCGACAGCCCTAGTGGCAGATGGAGAAGACGTGGACAATGGCGTGAAGGAGAAGTCGAAGAAGCGGAAACATCAAGACGTGGTCGCAGACTCGGATAAGGTTGCGGTGCAGAGTAAGAGCGAGGGTGAGGAAGGAAAGAAAAAGAAGGGCAGAAAGGATGGTCCGTCCGCATCTGCGATCCTAGGCGAGCCCGACGAAACGCGCCAGACGGCAATCGAGGAAGACAAAGCAAGTGCGGGTGACGTCGAGCCCCTGACGGATGCACATGACAAGAAGCGGAAGAGGGAGGATGCTACGGAGATGAAGGAGAAGAAAAAACGGAAGCATAAGAAAGAGAAAGAAGGACAGCGGACGTCGTCGTAGTCCGACGAGTTGGTAGTCGCAGTCAGTGTATAGTTCGCCACGTGCCCCGCTTGATTAGGTGAAATCGATCGTTCAAAGGGCTGATTGTGGCACGCCGTCTTTTGGTTCTGCTCTTGCACATCGTCGCGCTCACCACCCCAGACGACGAGCGATAATGCATGCGATTCAAGCACGTAGTCTGACTCGCGCTCATTAATGATGGCTGACCGACGTTGCAGCAACAATATTGGGCAGTCCGCGACTACCTCAGTCCCGTCCGTACACCACCCCCTACCTCGCCAAATTATCACCTAACCCCACTGCTATCGGACAGGTCCTCAAAGAGAGCAAGTTCAAAGAGCATGGAAGGATAACTCCAGGCACGTCCTACACTTCAACCTCCGATACATAGCCGACAATATCACACAGAGGAGTTCGTGGCAGCGGGCGACTTCTTGACCTACAAGTTCCCAGTCTGGCAGTGGTAAGTCCTGCCGATCCTTGCGGAAAGTACATCCTTGAGGTCTTCCATGCACAGGGAGAGGGGCGACGCGTCCAAAGGCCGAGATTATCTTCCCGCAGACAAGCAATACCTAGTCACTCGCGGCGTTCCCTGCCTCCGACGCGCCCAATCGCTTGCCTACACCGACGCAGACGAAGACGCCGAACGTCTTCTATCGTTCGGCGATTCCTCCTCCGGGCTTGCCGATGAATGGGTCGAGACTCACGCGGGTCGCAAAAGCACGGTTGACTCTGCCGCCAACCCAGGCGAGATCGACGATATCCCTGATCTAGATGGCGACCATGATCATGAGCTCGCAAACGCCATGGGGAACGTGTCTATCTCTTCTACGGCTGGTGCAACGGCGGGGGAGACGCCGGATCTCGACGATATTCCGGATATGGAAGAGGACGACCTCGAGGCGGACGACGATGAGGCGACGGCTGCACCCAAGGCAGGCGTGCCGTCGTCGGGCGGAGTCATTGATGCTAGGTAAGACCACCCGTAGATATTTATTCAACCCGTACTCGTCTGATCTGGCTTGCCATGTGCCATGTAGCCAAGTAGACCCAGCCAAGGGGAATCTTCTCCAAGTACGAACGTACGATGTTATGATAACGTACGACAAATATTATCAGACCCCGCGGATCTGGCTAATCGGATACGATGAGGTGCGACGGCTTGCGCTAATCGAAGACAGCTCTCTTACCAGATCAATCCCACTTAGAACCGCAACCCCTTAACTCCCGCTCAGATATTCCAGGACGTGTCTGCCGACCATGCACTCAAGACCGTTACAATAGAAGCTTTCCCTCACTCCCTGACACTTCAGGCTGCGTCCGTACACCCTTGCAAACATGCAAGCGTCATGAAGAAAGTGATCGAGCGCATGAACGCAGGCGTCGAGGAACAGCTCGCTGCACGCAAGAAGGAAGGTAGCAGCAAAGATAGCAGCAGCAGTAATAGTAAGAAGAAGTGGGTATTTGGACGGAAGAACTCCAAAGACGATAGCAAGGATAAGCCCGCGACGAACGACGAGGAGGAACAACCGGAAGTGATGAGAGTGGACTTCTATCTGGTGGTGTTTTTGAAGTTTATCGCGTCCATCGTGCCGACTATCGAGGTCGACTCTACGACAGCATTTTGATCGAGGATTACCGTCTCGGCGGCAGTAGTCGGGGTGTGGGGGAAGTGCCTATGTCCGGTATACCCCTTAGTTGTTTTCTGCGAACGTGTACCAGAATTTGGATCAAACGTCAGTTTTCGTAATCTGTATACGACACTCACTGCGAGTCGCAAGCTACTATTACGTGTACCATAATTAGACCGTAGAACCCATGTGTTGTTGTCCTCGTTAATCCCTGCAAGTGTGCGACCAGCATCTTCGGCCTTGGAACGGACAGGTCTGACCCGTGCAAAAATATGCCAAAAGAATGACCTGACCCTGGCTCGAACAGGAGACCTTCTGTGTGTTAGACAGATGCGATAACCAACTACGCCATCAGGCCTTGCTGAGGAGGAAGGCGGTAACACACATGTGGACCGCTGCCACCCGATCGTCAAACCGAAAGCTACTGTACAAGGACACAGTTACATGTACAGCATAGCGAGTAGTCACAGTAGCATCAACTAGCAGCTACAATAGCATTCGAGTCCAAACGATTCCAACACGTTCCTAGCACACAAGCGAAAAGCCCCTCACCAAATACGATTTCACAGGTTTTCAAAATCAATGCCGATCTTCGAATGGGTTCTCAACATATTCCAATTCATCGTCACTCTCCTGCCTGATCCGCGCGGGTGCACTGCTGCCACTCGCATGCCCACCAGGAGCCGTGTTGGTGGCAGGCGGGGATAGTGGCCTCCCCAACGAGACAGGCCGTTTCGGGAGAAGACCTAGCTTGCTAAAGTCGACATTCGAACGTGGTGCAGACCCTGTCGACCCCTGAGACCCTGAGTTTGGCGCCAAACTCGAAACGGGGACAGGTCCCGGCCCAGAGCCAGAACCGGACCGCTGGGACGATGAAGGGGGCGAGGGAGCAGAAGCTAAAGTTCCCGATATCAACGGAAATGCGCCAGGTAATGACACCGTCGGGGAAGATGGTGGGCCGCCTGCAGCACCTGAGACCCGTTCCCTTTCAGAAGCCAAATTTGCACTATTATCTTTCGGTATGGTTGGATGCTCAGGTGGATCTTCATCATGATCCGAGAGATCGTACCCTCTCACAGCTGGTGGAGAGGGCGTCCGTGTGTATGAATTGGGGTGAGTGTCTATGATTGGAACGGGGGGTGCTACGGCAGGTGGAGCATACGCATATGTGTTGGTGCGGGGTTGGCCAGCACTCCAAGAAGTGTTGGTCGTTCTGCCAGCGCCATAAGTCGGGGCGTAGCCGTAGTCCTGTGCACTGGAGCCTCCAAGAGCTTGGGAGTTTGGGCCAGATGCGGCCTGAGCAGCACTGCTTCCAGAACCAAACCCGCCGCCCTGATCGAACTCTTGCATCTTCGCCTTGACCTTAGAGACGATAGAGTTAAAAGTTCTCTTGCCGGCTGGATACGGAGAAGGAAGGGTACAGTTAGTACTTGGGTGAATGTACTCGATGAACACTTCACATTCAGCAATCTTATTGAATCCATCTTGGAACTCTGCCATGGTATCTCTTTGCCCGCCATGACCTTGCTGCTGCGGAGCCTGGCCTTGGCTACCGTTCCAACTATCCCAGCCACGCCCACCGTTCCGACGGGGCTGGTATGTTTGGTACCCGGCTTGTTGTTGGGGTGGGTGCTGCGGCAGCTGGTTCCCCCACCCTGGCTCCCTTTGTGCTGACCAGGCACCCGCAGCCTGCTCTTCTTCAAACGCGAGCCTGCGTGCGAGTTGTTCGTCAAGATCTTCCTGTGTCAAGCCCGGCTGGTGCTGTTGCTGCTGCACGGAGTGGGCGGAGGGAGGAGCTGCTGCTGCGGAAGTATAAGTAGGATCGTTCATGCCCAGGAGAACGTCCAGAGCGCGTTCTTCGTCGTGGTTGACAGATTCGAGAACAGAGAGGCTGAGTAACAGTTAAAACATGTACACCGATGGGGTGAGCAAGACAGACAGACATACATGACCGCATCGTCGAAATCAGGGAACATTCCCTTGAGGTTTGCGATCCGCGGGTCAGATTCTGTACCATGTTCAGTTCCAGTGGGCTCGGGCGGTGGAGTCTGCGTCGAGGGTGGTGAAAGGGTTATCATCTCGGATACTGGAGGTAGAGATGAGGACGTGGGGCGAAGACAAAACGGTCGAGAGGGGACGTCTGTTGTCGCGAGGAGCCCAAGTGCTCCTATGGCGTGCTAGTAGTGTGTGGTGGTGGGTAAGGTCAGACCGAGAACTCTGTCGAACTGGAATCGAAGGCGTCGTGGTCGACCGTCGAGTTGGACTGTGTCGAGGCTGTGATCACCCCAATCGTATTCGGACTTGAGGCTGGCCCCGTTCCGCAAGGGGACCATCGAGACATCGTCGAGGTTTAGCTTGCTCAGGCATTGTACACGACTATCTCCTCGACACTACATGTCTCCCCGGACTGACATCCTGCCTGATGGTCAAGCCCATCCGTCCAGAGCATCGTGTCGGCAATAATCATCGGTCCGTGGCTGTGCTCTGTTGTGTTTTCCGATTACATGACCGCCAGCCGCTTTGCAGCTGACCATGACGTCTGAAGACACGCAAATAAACTCTTTCCTGACATGGTTCCAATCCAATGGCGGAACCGTCGACCTTCGTGTCATGGGCATAACTGATTTCCCTGGAAGTGGTCGCGGTGCCGTCGCGCTGTGCGATATCCCCGTGGGTCGCGTTTCCTATCGTCGCCAATGCGCTCACTATTCATGTGTCCAAACGTCGACATGTGCACCATACATCCACAGGCTGATTATACGCTCTTTGCATTACCTCGCACTCTAACCCTCTCTACGCGTACTTCTCCTCTCCCTCACCTATTTGGCATCGACAAGTGGCGCGCCCACAAGCTGCACAAAGGCTGGTCTGGTCTGATACTGTGCATGATGTGGGAAGACGCTTTTGCGCACGAGGGATGCGTGGGCACACCCGGTGCAGGACAGTGGTCGCCTTACATGCGAACACTCCCCACGGCATTCGATACACCTATGTTTTGGGACGAGGACGACCTCCAGGAATTGAAGGGAACGGGTGTGGTAGGTCTGTCACGCATATTTCATATACAATCGTGTGCGCGTGTATATTGACTAATATTGTTGTTGTTGCAGATAAGATTGGTCGAGAAGATGCCGAGCGCGCATATCACGAGACTCTCGTCCCCGCTATCAAGGTACGTATATAGCTCTCAGAGCCATGACCAATGGTCTGAGGTATTCTGGTATAAGACTGCTCCGTTGCTGTTTCCCTCCGCTCATCTCCCCAAATGGTATACCCTAGGGGCATACCATCGCGCAGGGAGTCGTATTCTGTCGAGAAGTTTTACGGTAAGCAAATGGGCAGATGAAGATGTCGTAGAACATGGGAGTGATGCCGACGACGATGCCGGCGCTGGAAACCGTGATTCCAGGGGGGAGGCAGAGAATAATCATCTTGATGACACCGACAAACTAGCCAACACTTCTTTGGGAAGTGCAATGGACGTCGATGAGAGTGCATCATGTGCCGTGAGCGACGCTCAACGAAACGACGACCATGATTCAGTAGACGAGGATGAAGACGATCCTTCGGATATTGCAATGGTACCAATGGCGGACTTATTGAATGCAAGATGGGGGAGCGAAAATGTAGGTTACATGATCTCTTGGGTTAGTATTTACTGATGAACCAGTCTGTCCGTCTAATTCCTTTTCGAACGTTTACCATTGTGGCAACTCTCCATGGGTCCCATGTCGGAATTTTGGAGATAGGCCAAACTTTTCCACGAGCCTGAGATCCTCCGGATGGCAACGACAAAGCTTATTAAAAGGGGAGAACAAATCGTGCGTTCTCGCGTTTGTTTTAAGTTATCTGACAACTGACTGCTCCTGCCCCTCCTTGCGGCCCTTCAACTCAATTTGATTTTGCGCCCGACATGCACCTTTCGTGTTCTATTTGCCCGTGCTCACATTGACGTTACTTGCTTGACGCAACTCTAATGCACCACAGTTCAATACGTACGGCGATCTGCCCAACTCTGACCTCTTACGACGCTACGGTTACGTTGACCTGGTCCCACTGGACGCAGAGGCAGAGAAGGCCGTCGGGGTTTCCCTGAGATCGCTTGGAAATCCATCAGATGTAGTTGAGCTTAGGGCAGACTTGGTGGTTGATGTCGTCCGTGAATGGCGGGAAAGCAAGGGAGAAAAGGAGGATATATCAGAACGAATCGAGTGGTGGCTGGATGAAGGTGGTGATGAGTGCGTAGCATTCATAATTTTCATTCTTTTGCAGCGTCTAACATCATTGCCAATCCAGTACATTTACTCTTCCCTGCCCCAGCACATCGGCGCCTTACCAACTCCCCCGTGAACTTATGTCGATCACGCGCCTTCTTCTCCTTTCCAAAATTGATTTTGAAACCACCCGTATCAAGGGAAAAATACCGAAGAGCAAACAATCCGAAAAAGATGTACTGGGAGTACTGGCAGATGTTCTAAGGAGGAGGGAAGAGGTGTATGCGGGCGGGAGTATCGATGTGAGTAAAACTGTTCATACCCTGTTCCATTTGGGATCTAGCTTGTGCTTATAGTTTACCAATTCCACGGCTTACTAGGATGATGAACGCCTCGTTACTTCTGCGGCTCTCACTACCAACAAAAGAAATGCTTTGATCGTCCGGCTAGGTGAAAAGCGTATCTTGCGTGCAGCGCTAGAGTGTGTTAATACCCTCTTGGCGGCCGTTCAGGAAAAGGGAACAGACAAGGTGGGGGGTAAGGAAAAATTGCGGGAGCGAGCGAGGAATGGTGTTGGGTGGGTAAGGGATGGCAACGAAAGTGGTGAGACGAGTGCGAAACGCGGCGGTACGGCAACTAGCACAGATGCCAGTCGTAGCTCGAAAAGGGCACGATGGTAGGCTCGAAGGGGTTGTTGGATAGGTGGTCCGGGGAAGAATGATGGGTTACTAATCTGCAGACCTCTATTGGCTAAAGGGCTGAAGTTGCGCGGCTAGCAAGCGGGAACATGGCCTCACGATGAACAATTTGCACCTGCCCAATTGTTACGTGAGACCTTTTCAATCAAAATATTCGCAGTAAGTGGCTATTATTGGGCTTGAGGAGAAAAAGTTTTTCTAGACTGGATGTAATACAACTCCCGCTTTGGTACAGCAGGTGAATATTTGCTATGGACCCACCTTATTCAGTCGGACTATGGGGTTCATCGCATATCCTGCATCGGGTGGATGTTGACCGCGATTCCGTCACCTTGATAGGCCCCTGTGTGCTGTGGAGTTCAAAGAAGGTTCCACTCCACTTCAAATGAATCACCCCGAAAAGATCTGGCGAATATGCACAAGAATGCTAACAAGATGTATATCTGGCGTTGGGAACCGAGAGACTACTGGCTGAATTGATCGCCGTACTACGTTAATTCTAGCCTACTTCCAGAAGGCAGGGAATGCGCTTCACAGTAGACAAGTATCCTTGGCAGGGCCGCAACAACACGAGGCCATGGAGGGCGGCACACACATTGAAGGGTCCAAGTCAGTAATTCCAGGTCAGCATGATGCAAGGCAGATCAGCGAACGCGAGCTCCGATTGTCACATTAATCTAAAACAAGTGACGACTGCGTATGTATAGACTAAAACCGCATACAGAGCGTATGGAGAGCAAATCTAGTCCATCATGATCGTAGTATGGTTTTCCATCGGTCTACGGCACTCTCCGCGATGCCAGCCACCCAATCCCACGACATCTCTAGAAGCGCCTCGAGTTCTCCGCCGTCCTGCCGGTGATCGCCCTCGGAATTTTCGGTCGTTGCATTAAAGCGGAGTACATCTTTTACGGTCACCAAGCCCTTCAATGCACCCTGCTCCTCCACGAGGATGACACGGGGCCTGTAGGTAATGTTAGCTGGAGTCATCTAGTTGACAGAGGAATTGACATGCCCCATGCGCTTAAAGAGCTGCATTACGATCTCAAGAGGTAACCGTGTGGGGACGGTGAGAGGTGTCTTGCAGGAATAGTTTAATTTTCTGCACGATGCTGCGAAGAATGGTGAAAAGAGCGCACTTGATTAACCCATGGCCATAATTTGAGCACGTCATTTGAAGCGGTTGTTTCCAATAGTTCCGTCGCAACTGCCTCTTCAGCGCCAAGAGCAGAGCCAGAAGTCACACCAGATAGAATGTAATGTTCTTGATCGGAGGCCTGTCGGTCAAAAGAACATTGGGTCTCGTGAGTGATATCGCCCATATGGTGCGCCTTATCTGAAACTAGGTTAAGATTGGCTAAGGCAGCTTTTGTTAATTTATGTTACCTAGCACATAGCGTAACTCCGTCCGGCCAATATAGCCGGTCAGAATATAAGATGATCTTGAAGCCACAATCGGGAATCCTTGAACGCCAGTGGAAGAGAGTATATCCTCTGCAAGTAGGCACCAATGTTGAACTTGTTTAAATTTGGGGACGCACGATTACATACCAACATCGCAGACACGCATTCCTGATGCGTATAGGACAGTCAAATCTTTTTTCATCACTTCCGAAACTTCGATGAATTAGATTTACTAGACTTACAAAAGATGCTGGAGGGTTTACGCACCTACAACATCTGGAGAGTGATCGTCCTGATCTAAAATGGGGTATCCGTTGAACCGAATCGTTTCATCGGCAATCCCACGCATTCCGATGAAGTCACCAACAGCTTTGGTTACCAAAATTACGATCTACCAAGTGTTTGCATGACATATGCATCACATCAAGTGAGGTAGGTATAGCATGGCTTACCATCGTGGGTAGAATGTATGTCAGGGCCCCAGTCAGCTCAAACATAATGACAACAACTGTAACCGTGATTCGCATTACGCCGCTTAGAGCGGCAGCGGCACCAAGAAAGGCGTATGTTCCAGGAGTAATACAAGGTAGGTCAGGATCACAAGAGGTGAATATACCTGACTGTGGATAGGCCCTGGAGAAAGTCAGTCGAGGCTCATCTACCATGAGCGAAAGGAGAACCGGACCTGTACATTGCCTTCACAATGATGCCCACCATTCGCCCAAAAGTGGCACCAATAGCCATCGATGGCACAAAAATTCCTGCTGGGACTTTCGACCCATAAGAAATAACGACGAATCCCATTCTTATAATTGTAGCAAGAAGAAGGGAGTTGACCATAGGCCACTGCACTGATTGCCTGAAAACCCTCTTACATGACGAAAAGTAGGAAAGTCATAAATACATACTGGCATAAGTTATTGTAATCTCCGCCACCTTCGCATTCCCGGAATAATATCGACATCATTTCAGTCATGTCGATGCGAAGAAATCGATTGAAATATCCGACCATTGCCGTCAGGACAGCAAGGATGACAGCTTCTGCTACGCCGTGCCTGCTAAGGTGCTTCCTGCGGAAGGCTGCTGCTTGCATATTCAACTTCACCACAAAAGCACCATAAAGTCCCTATAATGGCATCAGCCAAAGAGGCATTCAAAGAAAGGTGAAAATATAAATATAAAAGATCAACTAGATACTCCTTACCCCAAATATACCGAGGATAACCCAAAATATAATCTCGAAAAAGTGCCAGCTACGACTGTATGTCACCTGGAAAAGGACAAGCTTTCCGGTTCGAAAGGGGTTCATTACCTGTAAGGAATATATGAGGGAAGATATATCATGAAATGTGAGAAGCTGCACAGACAGAAAGTGTAAAGGTAGCGACCAACGCACAAACGAAACTACGCCACATGGTTTTGATTCTGAATATGTGGCTCATCTCCTAGAATAGGTGTGATTAATATCCAAGAAATATGGTTAGTCTTAGTGTTACCTCAATAGAAAACAAAACTCCGCCAATCGGTGAACCGAAGGCGACGGCAACACCCGCTGCACTAGCAGCAGTAATGACCTCCCTCTTCTTCCCTATATATCTGCGATTATACTGCAAACACGGTAGCAGAGAAGGTAATCGAATACCTTGACTGCGAGAGAATCTTTGAAACCAATCGGCAACAATAGCCCCAACACAGCATGCCACATGCACGGACGGTCCTTCTTTTCCAACTGCTAGACCAGAAGCAATAACGAGTGGCTGTTGCATTTAAGCGCATAGCTTGAGATGACAAAGATGAAAGAGAACGCACAAGAGTAATGCTTTTGATGAAAAGCGTCGCAAAGCTAAGAAAGCCCTTCATCACAAAACCTGCCAAGATACATTTGATCTCTGAGATCCCCGAACCAGCAGCATACTTTGACATAGTGCGAACTAGATGGGCAGCAATAAATGCAAACACACCCTAGGCACCACATGAATGGCATGAATCTCAGACTGAGAGAAAGCATACCGCAAATATAACATACAATAGCCATCGTGCTGGGGCCACTGTACTCCAAGGATGCCAAGATGGGCAGAACTCTTCATCGCCGTCAATTTCCCAACAACAAAACTGCTGGTTCAACCACCATCCATCCGCACAATAGCCCATTTTTATATCAGAGAGCCACCTAGTCACGATAGATATAAGTGCAGCATTTATGCCGATGATGACACCTGCAGTAGAACTTAACACTGGGCTCTGGCACATAGGATCCGATGACTAACCAGTCAGCGTCATTACAAACCAAGACTCGCCTGCACTTAGCAACCTCTTGAACTGCGCCCACATCCAAGCTGCTGTGATTTCGCCATGTGGTCCTCGATAGGCCGAGAGCGCTTGCTCCTCTCGTATCCGTCTATTTCGCTCCGCTATTGACTCCTGTATCCAATCTAAAACGAAATGGTTTCAGTCAATGGTGGATACATACTAAATCAAATACACACCGATAGTCGTGAAGTCTTCATAACGGCTGCAGGTTTCGTGACCAGGTCAAAGTGAGACGTGGTTCGCCAACATTTAAAGGCCTACCGTATTTGTTCGAGCTCTTCCTCATACTCATCCCCAACTCTTTGCCTTCCGTAGTGCATGTCCTGGGGGGACATGAGGGACTGTAGGTACAGAAGAACCAAGTATTGGAAACGACACCGTTGCAGCTTCAAGTCGGATACACCAGTGTGCGCTAATACTGACCTTGGATGTCACGTGACATTATATTACATCAGCGAGGCTTAAGGGGTTAATAGGACTAATGTCAGTATAGGTACATACATCGTCTTGATCATCTCTGCTGTATTGCAACACTTCGACTCGTAAACGCTTACATGGGCCCCTGAGCCATACATTACGAAATTTTCACTACAAGGAAGTTCAGTACACTCGCATACGAGACCAAGTGCATGGCCGTCCTTGAGTATTCAAGGATCCATGTCCCTGGCATTTGTACTACCTTAGCTGTCAAGGGACGTACTAGTACCGGGTAAACGATTCATTAATCCCGGATTCTTTCACGGCATTTATACACTTCCAGCCTGTCACAACACTCTCAGCTCGCCACTGTACAGCCCGGCCTTTCGGACGCAGTGGGTCAGCTATCTATACCCACCTGAAATTCCATGGGTTGCCACGTTCGAACCTGCGACTATTCTGGCTGGTTTCTTCTGATATCAAGGGGAGGTGGACGTCCTCACTCCTTAGGAAGCGATAAGTAAACAGAAGGTCATGAGTCACTCCGGTCTCCTGGTTATCCGATCAAATGTTTTACCTTTGCTATGAACAGGAACACATTAATCCGCCTGCCGTCTACAGGAATTATCTCCTTAAATAACCACTGGATCACTTTGCGGGTGACTTATACCTCGGTTCTACGTGAACTGTGCACCAAAGCTGTAGTATCCTCTTGTTTGACCGGAACCGACCAGGGCCCATACCTGCCAACTCCTGGACAACCGGAGTGAGAATGAGAAACGTTCGATCCTTCTTTCTAGGCGAGAATTTACGAACTATTTGTAGCTTCGTGTGACCATCTGCAGGGTGATCGGTATGGATTCCATACCAGTTCATCTCTTTCTCAAGGGTCGAATAACACGAAGGAATGCACAAATGGGAACCCTATCGCCCAAATCTCGATGCACCAAAATCTGTACGTATGGCATCGTCCAGAGATGGCATAGTACGGTAACGAAGGTAAATAGTGTTTGTGGCATAACATCCGGCATCGAGAGGCAGTGCAGGTCGTTCGCTATTGTCTCTGGCTCGAACAGATCAACAGCGTCTGTTATGTGCTGCATAGGTAGTATTCGAGCGAAGACGAATAGATAATTAGTAATAACGTTAGATGACTAAGCACGTTGCAAATGTCTTCAGCAGAACGTCCTCGTCACTACACCCAACTATCCGCACACAATGTCAACCACAAATGAGGCTAAGGTCCCATTTTTCAAGAGGGGAAAGACGCGACCAACTACAACCAGGAGGAGGTCATCTTCCCCATCATCTGCACCCGCTGGGACCTCCCACCAAACAGATATGGCATCATCCTTCAATAAATCTGAGGTTGTCCTCCCCACACGCAAAACAACCGGGAATCTTTTGAGCGCTGGAACCAAACGAACTTCTACACAGAGAAAGAGAGATGAGCTGGATTTGAATGGTGTGGATGGCGACGAGTCTGTGACGAGAGATGGGCCAGATGTCAAATGGACAACAGCCGGGTCACACATCCATGCAGCAATGGAAATCATTGCAGGGGATGAAGCCGAGGAGATCCTGGCGAAGCGACAAAGAAAGGGAACAGAAGAACGTGATGATGACGAGGAAGCACCCAACGATGGTTTGTACAGGGGCCAGAAGGCTTACCGGAGTCATTTGAAGAAGAGTCAGGAGGTACCAAAAGCTATGAGAGTGGGCCCACAGCGAAGTACGAGTACGATACGGACTGCTACCATCGTGGATTATCAGCCGGACGTTTGTAAGGATTACAAAGGTGGGTGTTCCCTCTTTCAACTCGGTATCTTGGTATGGTATACTGACCCTTCTGACCCTTCGTGTATCTGCATTACAGAGACAGGTTATTGTGGTTTCGGTGACACTTGTAAGTTCTTGCATGATCGCGGAACATGTAAGTCTCGCTTTCTTGTTATAAGAAGGTTGCCGGCCTAACCCTTTTACCGTGCCCTAGATCTTGCTGGATGGCAACTGGACAAATTGGCTGAGAACCCTAAAAGACGAGGTGATGACACCGGCTCTGACTCCGACTCCTCGGAAGACATTCCGTTTGCTTGCCTCATCTGCCGGAAGCATTTTACGAACCCCGTGGTGACCCGCTGTGGCCATTACTATTGCTCGGCCTGCGCTATCAAGCGGTATGCCAAAACACCCAAGTGCTTGGCATGTGGTGCACCGACCGCAGGCATATTCAATCGTGCCGATAAAATCCTTAGTAAGATGGACAAGAAGCGGGGACAAGACAACGAGCAAGAGGAGCACGAGGACGACAAGAGCGTCTCTATCCATATTGAGGGCCTTGTAGATGACTCCGCCGACGGTGGAAATGAAGAAGACAGAGACAATCGGGAATCGGAGGAAGACGATTAGCGGAGTACTCTGCGCTACTAAATATGTTGCGTCTGCACGGCTGACTGCAGAATTAATTTACCTTACCCTTCAGCCGTCTTTCGTGGGGGGAGTTGTCGGATTGCGTTTGTATCGTCCATCAAGCTGACTGCCACGTCACAATTCCTTGCGCGGCTTTGTAGACCTGCATGTCTCGACACCAACGTCCAAAGGATCTGACGGGCAGACTCAGATACGGAGCCGCGCGATTACCATCTTCCGTAATGCTCACCGCCCTGTCCCTATCAGTCGATTTTCATTGGCCTGGTGCGGACATGTGCGGGCCTATCGTTTGAAATTGCGGGATTAGCTTCTTATCGGCAAGACTTTCCGAGGAGATGCTTGTCATCGCGAATGCACTCATAATCACACTGTTCATCGGATATATGACTGTCGTGTAATGAGACAAGGCTCCTGCCATAGTGGTGTCACGTCAATGTCAAAGGGGGGTAAGTGCTTTGGATGAGTTAACGTCAACGTTGCTGAACCTGTATGAAAACAGTAAGTGGAAGGCTGTGGGTGGACCACTCATCTCAACTGAACATGCCTTGTTGAACTTGCACACGTGTATACTCCCGATGTGCTTGTGATACATATGGGGCCCTTCCCCAATTGATGAAATCCCCTTGCAAATTAAGCATCATACTCCAATATGCCTGGGACCGGAATACGGCACGAATCACGAGGCACAGAAATGCATTAAGCAAAAAGAGGAAGTTGGCTCCTGTGCCATGGCGAGGGGGAATGGTAACGGGAGAAGGATCTGTTGCATGGAAGGGGCAGGGCTTCGCGAGCTCGCGCGTCGCTGCACTATGCTGCGCTTTCAATCTTCCGAGAACCACGCAAGGAATGGAGGAGCCCATTCGCCATGTGCACACGACACACCGATACTCCACGCTGATACTGAGCTAGCCGTGTGCAATTGACCTCGACAGACTCTTTCGAAATTGATCCATGTCTCTAAAAGTTATTGTCAGTTTGTAGCACTCTCAGGGGGGGAAGTAGCTTTCTGTGCCTCATGTTACACTCGATAGGCCATGACTGCGATCTCGACTAACTGGTGGCTACCTGCGTATGCGTGTACACACATACGCCAGTACATATCAAGACAGCTGTCGTTCAGGCTACCATTCGGCGCGATCGAATGGCCAGCTGCAATACACATGGGTGTAGGCGATTGCTGTTCCTGCATTGAGATCCTGCCGCAAAACCAGATCAGTCCACCAGGCCAAGGATCGTATGCTGGGCAATGCCAGTAGGTTGTGCGGCAGCCAGATGTGCTCCCCCTTGCATCTGCCAGAGTGCTCTAACAGGCTGGCCTTGATTCGTGTCATGACCGTGCACGCCGATGACCTCCGACCCGAATACACGTATGCCATGCACTCATCGAAAAGCTAATCGCCGCAGGATCTACGTTTAGGCGTTTTTTTTTCCACTTCCCGCAAGTGTATAAATGGTATCCAAACAAACTTAGTTGATGGCGTCTAGGACTAGCACTACCTAGGCTTGATGACTAGGCCCTGGCGTCCAAACGATTCCAATGCTCGCACCGCCATCTATAGCTACTAGGAGCTCCGCGTGTATCCTGCTGTGTCTGGACCGTGATGTGTGATACTGTACATGTGTATGGTGTGATATGTATATACCCTATCCGACATCCAGGATGATACCCGCTTGTTACTTATGAATACACGACCACACGCCTATTGCAACGTGCAACCGGAATGATCTCGAGCAATGCCAGGGATCTTATTCACTTGCAGCTGTTGGCATGATGGTGGACGGGCGTTACCCCCGATTCGTAGGGAGTGCGAGTGGATCAAAGGTCGGTACCAAGGAAGCCGATCGTATACATCCAAAACCTTGTCTCCAGATATGTATGTGCGCGCATCGTGGACCAATGTTCCATATCATGGCATTTCGATTACGAATTCATTTCGAGTCACGCAAATTTTCCAAGTAATAGATTACGTTCTTCCACTTGCGTATGCACTTCCCAACCAAGCCCATTAATTAGCATGCTTATTGCCTCGTCTGTCCCTGATACCAGCACCAGGCGGTCATCCCTTTGCAGCTACAAGCACCACATATACTGATACATCGTGCATCGTGCATCGTGCCATCACACCAATCAGCGCGCGCTCGAGTCTTTGCGCGTGAGCACTGTATGTCCAACGCCATGTTCTAGTCGGCATTTCTCCAATCGGGAATCAAAAGTGTACCGACAGGAATGTTTTGAAGCATCCAGGCAGAAGGGACACTCAGACAGAGATCCTTCCGAGTGCAACGCGATCTCGGAAGAAACCATAAGAATGGGGGAACAGGAAAAAATAAGCAGCCAATACACGTGTAGTCGCTTCAGCACAGCACCTGAACCCAATCCAACAAAGGATGAGTCTGCTCGCACACTGTGGAGAACACTGCATCGGCAACATACACCGCGATTTGGAATTTCTCAGGAACAAACATTGGAGGATTCGGATGCCTGATATCAGTACAGATGCTTTGCAACTAGACAACAAGGTTGGAAATGACAAGGAAAAGGGGCGAAGGAACAAAACTAAAAATGTTCATAAGCTACATAGACACCGTGACCATAAGGTCCAAGAACAGCGGTTTCCCTGTCACCAAAAGTCACGGCATATCTGTCTCGTACAGCATGGCCCAGCTTATATACAAGCGCGCTCTCTACCGTGGTGACGCCTCAACGTTCTCCGAGTCTATCGGTGAGAAGGCATCTCGTCGCATCCGTTATCAATATGACGCTTCAGTGAGTCCGCACGACTGAAATCCTTTTGGCAATAACGACATCTATGAACGGCTGGAGTCGCCGCGTGAACAGTCTCATAATGCCTGCGACGATCGTGGGACCGCGTGAATGTCCGCTCACAGAGCTCACATGGATAGCGCTCTCCAGATGCCGTAGGGGAAGACACCGGGTGTGGGGCCCCCGGATGAATGCTGCCACTGCTACCCCTTCCAACATGCGATGATGGTACTGGCCCTGCGTGCGAATGGTGCTGGGGATTCGGTGACATGTGATAGTAGGGCTCTGTACTTGAACGTCGTTGTGCTGACCCGGGAGGAACACTTGGGGGGGAGTGGGAGTGGGGATAACCCTGATAAACTTGTGAAGGGGTAGGGATGAACTGTGGGGTTACCCGAGAGGAATTCCTAGAGGAATGAGGATCTATATGCCCAGAAGGTCCATACACATGAGTAGACGAGTGAGATGTGTAGTGCTCGAGGTGGCCACCGTGCGGTGAGGAGAAGTAAGACCTGTGGTCCTCCTTTGGAGGAGACGTTCCTGGTGGAGGATATGAAGAGTACTGGACAGGCTGGGAGATGCTACTCATGTTGCCCCCTGCTTTAGCGGTGTCAATAGCTTATCGCACATACAATGTGACCAAATACCAATGAATTCCCCTTGCGCCATGGAATTCGCTGTTGGTGGTGCGTAGTGGTGATCAGATTGCGAGTGGGATTGGTTTGTGTAGCCTGGAGGGGGATGGCTAGTTGGCGTTCGAGGGTGGTGACTGGAGTGGGAGGGATAGGTATGGTAACTATCTTGGCCGTGGGGGTACATGGTATGCTGCTCTTCGCGACAGGGAAGCCCGATGGTGCGACAAGTTGAACACTCGTTGGCTGGAGGAGGAGACTTATATAAATTTGCAGACGCAGATGGCCCAGCATCGCCTATGTTAGCATGTCCTAGCAACGTACCTTAATGAAGGAATGCGTTACTCAATCATTACCTCTCTGAGTGTGGTAAGTAAAACCGGGAAGGACCATTACATGCCTGCAAGCAACTAGGCAGTGATTGGTGGATGTAGCGGAATCGGATTCAATCTGGTAAAACAACGATAGATAGTGCACGATCATGATGATGATCTAAAGCACGTCCAAAGATAGAGGCCAGTAAGTGACATCAAACAAGTGGTTGAATTCGATCATGGAGCTTTTCATGACACCTTTGCGTGATGGCCTCTCCGGGGCGGTTCATGCTCCATATAAACGCGGAAGACAAGGTTCAGGAGCCCAAAAAAAAATAGTGCAAGGGGCGAGATGGCCTGCAGGAGATACGATGCCAGGTATAGGTGGGTATTGAGAATATGGGGGTATATCACTCAGCGAAATAAAGGTGAACATTACAAAGGCAAGGTTTCGCAGATCCAACGTGAGAAATCAAGGATCCAAATAGGATGCCGGCTAAAGATCGGTAAAGGGAGATGCATGCCAGGGTGCACTTGCGGAGTACCTGATGTTGGTTGGCTTTCGAGGCCGAGAAGAGGCGGGATCGTCCCTGCTCTCGTAAGGAACACATATCAACTTTCCCCAAATCCGGATATGTCAGGATATGTTGCTTCATATAGTACAAAAAATAGTTACTATAATACGGCATCCTGATAATATTTGCTATGCTTGGTCGCCTTGTCCGGCAATGGTTGGAAACAAATTACTGCGGAAAAATGTCCTAATGCAGATGGGCCACGACCCTAGTTGACGCCTGACGGCTGATGCACTGTATAACAGCGGGGACAAAGGTCAACTGACACACATGGCATCGCAAACAACAGTCAAGCGGGGCAATCGACTAGATCTCGACTCTTAACTGGCGTTAATTGGCCAGTGCAGCGTATAAGACCCTGGCTGCCCATGGAAGCGTCTCTTTCATGAGCGGAAAATGCCAGCCAATTACCCTTTGCGTTATTCTCGTGATGCACAACACCCATTCGAACCGGGGTGGGGAAAGATGATCCTAAGTAAAGAGACCAGGGCCTAATACTGTACATACCGGTGTTTCGCCTATGCGAATTAACACGGGTGCAAGACGGCCTGTACACACGTTCCGGCCACACGGTGCAAAGCGATTCGATGGCGTTGGTAAACGATCCACCAAAGCATGAGATAGCACTGGATGAGTCGCTCGTCTCTATGATAGATGAAATATGCCGCCTCATGCCTGGAGCTGGCACATGACCTCTTCGATTCGCTAGCATGACTGCATTTATCCCGATTAGTGCAGATACATATGCACACTGGATGCACCCGGAAGCCAGTGTAACGAAACGTGGGGATCAAATTCAACACCTCACAGAGCGAATGCGAT
Organism: Astraeus odoratus; assembly: GCA_016618355.2. Lineage (NCBI taxonomy): Eukaryota > Fungi > Basidiomycota > Agaricomycetes > Boletales > Astraeaceae > Astraeus > Astraeus odoratus. The sequence goes on along the minus strand of JADGIP010000032.1, from coordinate 19,312 downwards.
GGATGTCTTTGGCCCACGTGTTTCTCAGGCTTGACGGGTAGCTCTTCGGACCCGACCCCTAGCACGAAGGCCACAGGAGTGACGGATGATGGATCGTGTTCTTTGGCCATCGGGAGGTTGTATGCAAGTTCCCAAGGCTACGGACGCCGGCTAAGTTTCCCGCTTGTCCGTGGAGAGAAGGGGATACCGGGCGAAATCTTACCGCTGACCAATCCGCATGTTTTAACCGGGTGCTGCGGCTCTCGATCGTTGTTGACAGGCTTCTCTATGTCCATGCCACAGATAATAGTTGCTTTCGAAGAAGAGACATCAAAGGAGAGGTGGAGCCGTACGTGCGACTCAACCTTCGCCTGGTTATCAGTCGCGGTAGAGGCCAACACTACGGAAATGCGCTGGCCTCGAGGACGGAACAAGTACGTACCCTGGTTGATCTGACAGGCTTACCAGGCACGGCCCATCAAGCTGGGGGGGAGGGCATTTCCGCCGCTCTGGAGTCTGGGCAAACTTAACCTTGACACCGAGACAGCTGACTTAAGATGCAGCGCTGTCTGAATGAGCAACCTGCCGCTTGATAGGGCTCTCTTGCCAAGAACTTCGACTACGCTCGCCAATGATGACACCCCGGTCGCGAAATGCCCACAGAACTCTTCAGATCTATGAGATAGGAAGATGGACTTTATTTAATTCACGACAAATGGAGTTGGGTGATCAAGGCAAAGACCGGCGTTGCGCTTGCATGCCCAAACAAGGCTAAACAACTCTGAGGCACCTCGTGTAAAGGCGTTGGCACATCATTATATTATTGACGCAACACACGCACGCACGCACGCACGCATAGCATAGCGGAGCGTAGACGAGACGGGAGATGGCACCCTTCGATCTCGACGCGTGTATAGAACAACTACTTCGGAAACAGCTTCTTCACGAAGCTCTCTTACGCGAAATTTGCGAAAAAACCAAGGAGGTTCTGATGAGAGAATCCAATGTCGTGCATGTGAGTGCCCCAGTGACCGTCGTCGGAGATATCCACGGGTGAGTGCTCTTCTCCGTTGGCATGCATATTTTTTCATCACAGCTTCAAGTCAGTTTTACGATCTCATAGAGATATTCCGTATAGGCGGATATGCACCGCATACCAACTACTTGTTCTTGGGTCGGTTATTAACACCCTCCGACCACAGCCAACTCGCCCGGTCTAACTGTGTCCCGTCCAGGTGATTATGTCGACCGGGGCCTCTTTAGTGTAGAGACGATATCTCTCCTCACGTGTCTCAAACTGAGATGGCCCGATCGTGTCCAATTAATTCGCGGCAACCACGAATCTAGGGCTGTCACCCAGGTATGTCTCCTGCCGTTGTATTCTGCATGCCAACCTAGTTATCAGACCTACGGGTTCTATACGGAGTGTGTGCGAAAATATGGGTCTTCGCACGTGTGGACATACTTTACAGACATGTTTGATTTCTTGACCCTATCCGTCGTCATCGATGATCGGATATTCTGCGTTCACGGAGGCAAGTGTGCAAGACGGGCCTTACTAAACGCTTGCTGATAGTTGAACCTTGATTGTACAGGTTTATCGCCGTCCATCCACTCTGTAGACCAAATCAAAGTCGTTGATCGGTTTCGAGGCTAGTCATTTATCATCTCCCACTCTTCGCGCGCTCCTTACCCTCGTGTCACCGTCATCGCACAGAAATTCCTCACGAGGGTCCTATGGCTGACCTTGTATGGTCAGATCCGGACGCTGAGAAAGAAGACTTCGCCATTTCTCCAAGGTCGGTGCTTTTTGTCGCCCATTTTTATCATTCCGTGGTCTACACGTTCCTTGATTATTCCGCCCATGTCGGTCTTCTAGTGTCAGACTTGACCCCATTCAGAACTGACTCTTCTGCAGGGGTGCAGGGTACACATTCGGCTCGGGAGTGGTGCACAAGTTCCTCGAGACGAATAACATGTCACATATCTTGCGAGCACATCAACTATGTATGGAAGGGTACTCGTCGCTTTTTGACAAACATCTCTCGACTGTTTGGTCAGCACCTAACTATTGCTATCGCTGTGGGAATTCAGCAAGCATTCTTGAAGTGGGGCCTGGGGGGAGTATGTATTTCAACGTCTTCGAGGCAGCACCCGAAAACGAACGAGATGGTCCCAGTCAACAGGCCGCTCAGAGTGCCAGTGGAAAGGTGCGTTGTGATTGCTACCATTTACCCCGTTTTGCCTTCTCATCCCTTGTTTATGTCGCTGGGTGTCGATGTTACGCCATCCTTCTTTAGCTTCCGGAATACTTCCTCTAGTAATCTTAAGCTCAACAATACCCGGCAGTCCTCTCATCGTAGTCTACGCGCTTCAGCCTGACCTGGAAAGTCGGGATTTTCGCATTAAAGGCGGTAATCCGTAGCGCCGAGACTGAGAAATGGTTACTGCCTGTAGCACTTGATCATGCCATGCAAGCTCTCCGCCGTACTCATCGAACCGACTAATATGTAATCGTTAGAGATTTGTGAAGTTATTGCGATCCTCGTACCACTCTAACGCTCTACCCCGCCACGCAAATCACGAAACTTCCTCCGCATGTCAATGGAAGCCAACCTTAATGGATCGGACGTCGTCCCTAACGATTACTTTGATGCTTATTCGCTTGATGTTTGATTGCGCCACCCATTTCGTTGGATATGCAAGTGGCGTCCTGCAGATGTGGGGGGATAATGAAAAGTGATCAGCGCATCGATGTATTCAGTATGAGTTCTTCGATTGTTATTTGTTATTCGCGAGTATGGGCCGACCAAGTTGTGATCGCGCACAAAGCGCGTGATCTCCATGCTCCAGGGTAAGCCGACAAAATGCAACTATGCGTTTCATATAGGTCTGCTCTTTGTATATGCTGGAGACCACCTACGTCTTCTTAGGGCATCACGATCAGTCCACATGTGTACTCAGGGATGAAATTAGTGAATTGCTCTTAGCCTTTATTGGATCACCACGACATAATTTGAGGGACCAGCTGACCAGAGCCTCTTGGCTCTCTCCCAGCAGGTTACAAGGACCGCCGGGGCAGAACAACAAATGGGGCTGGATCGCAAGTATGAGGATACCATGTACAAACACGGGTGATGCCTTTGATCGCCTTCTCGTGTTTTTGGTGTACATGACGGGGGTTGATAAATGTTTTGAAAAGGACATAAGCACCAGGTATCCAAACTATGGATTCAGCGGAGACGAGGGGATGAAGATAGAGGAAGGGGAGCGAAAAAATTGGCGGCGAAGATTGCTTGCTTTCTGTGGCTAGTGGGCACTGACGCATGGAATGCGATTCAGTCGGGCGACACCCGTGCAGAACGAGCGGACCGAAAGGCAATAATACGTCGTTGTTATCCCACTGCCTGTCATTCATGTGATCAGTAGATGGTAGGGTCCCATCCTACTCTAAAGAATAAAGGAGTACGAAGAGGCAGTCGTAACTCCGTGAAAAATGCAGGGAGCACAGAAGGGGAAAAATATTCCAACAGCTTATCGCACTGTGGGAAGAAAATGTAGGACACGTAAGGGAAGAACGGGCTGGCGTTAATGAGTAAGTTTTCCCTTCTGGATAAGAGGCCTGGTATACTCACCTCAAAACGGACCATATGTTTTTATGTAATTGACGACAAACGCTGGCGACCATGAGGGATATGGTGTTTTGATCAAAAGCTCACCAATCCTTCTGATGAGCTTTGCTGCAAGCATACTAAAATAGCTCGAAGCCCATGTTCTTCATGAGCGAAAATAAGAGATCAATGTGTTCGCAAATACTGATGAACTATCGCATAGAGCGAGGAGATACGCCATATGTAAGATCGACCAGAAGGGCATATCGCAGCGGAAACCCCTCAGGTTGGTTATAGCTGTGATGCTCTCTGACCCGTCTCAGATGAAGGCGAAGGTTCTCCATGTCGCGGAGAAAGACTGAAGAGCTCACCATGTCCAAATCTTGCAAAGGCCCAATGAGTCGCCAGATAAAGAAGGACACATGATAATCCAGGTAAATGCGTACGTTGCAGTATGCACCATACCAAAACAGCGCGCGTAGCCTTGAAAGCGATAAAGTCTGCGCTGGATGGAGGGTATACTTGGCCATGGGAGCAGACATGAAAGTCAGCATTGTTTGGACGTCTGATAGTATTGACAGCTACTCTGAGAAAGTAGAAAGTTATAGCACACGGAAGGGCGATGAGAGCAACCCGGTTCCCAAATCACAGAGACAGCAAGCGTACCAACGTTACTGAGCTACTCGCTAGGCCACACCTGTATCATCAGCATCATCAAGTACCTGTTCAGTAGCCAATTTGCTTAGAATATCTTGGTTCATATCAGCCGGCATGACAGGCAACGCTGGCAGGGCGTCCTTATACTCAGCCACGAGTTTCTCGTGATCGGCGTGGAGGCGGGAACGAATAAGTTGAGACATTCCGGAATTCCTAGATTGATGAGATCAAGGGCACGCGTAGGAGATCAACTTAAAGCAGCCAAGATCGGTACTGCACATCGTGGACCGATAGTTTGAAACCGAATGGAGCCTGGAACTCAAGACAAGATTACGGTGTGATTGTGATGACGTTGCCAACTATACATAGTATTAATGCAACTCTCAGGAACTGGGACTGGGACCTGGGGAATCTTTACCGGGTGGATTTCTGAAGTGTCTCTCTATCACTCAACCAATCAGCCAGCATAGTAAGGATAGTGTCATGTCTTGGCAACCAGTATTTTGTTACAACGTCATTTTGATGGCTGCTTAATGGTATAGCATAAATATAGCATGAATTGTTTACCCCATCTGGTCTGGCTGCGGTGTCTCTCTAGTACATGGTGCGTATTCGCTTCATAGGCTCATCTGTGCGGAGAATGGGTCTGGGCGTATCCCAAGCATTACAGACGATGGCTCCGCAAACTCTCTTTGTCATTGAAAGACCTACAGAGGGCGATAACAAGGAATATGACGCGAGGCTCGTTCATCTCATCGCGCGTGCGTAACATCAGAGGACATATAAGTGCGCTTCCGTGCGCCGCTGGCAGCTTGGTCACATGGCTACCAGTGAATGAGTGCCACGAAGTGGTTTTGGGAATATGGCTCTGCTGGCTGGCGGCTAGATTGGGAGGTTATTGAAACGTTGCCGGGTTGTATCCACGGCCACCACATGCCTACCCATTATTTGCCTCCAACCATTCTGGTCGCTACTTATATACTGACTGGGAATCCATGGACGGATCAAGCATTCGCCCCCGTCCCCGTCCCCGTCTTTCCCTCCCACATTGTACAGGTAGCGTGGTCGTTCGAATGATTGCAGTGGACACCAAGAACCCAATGGATGATCGACTTGTGCCCGGTGCGCAAGAATTCGGAGGGAATGCACCGATCGAAGTCGTGGGTAATCAATTAAATCTCACCATCCATTGCCATGACGAACCGCTTTCAGCCGTCAGCACTCTACCAAGGGAGACAGGCAGCACTCTCGTTAAACATTGTTGTTGTGGGTTGCGGCCTCGGTGGCCTGGCAGCAGCGTACTGTCTTGCAAAGGCTGGACATAAGGTCACGATCCTAGAAGCCGCCACCACCATCGGAGAAATTGGGGCTGGCATTCAGGTCAGCCCGAACGTCACCCGGTTACTGATTCGTTGGGGCCTCGCAAAACGGCTGAAAGAAGTCGCAGTTAAACCGGAGGCACTCACCTTCCGTCGGTGTACGTACTTCGTTTCCACTTCTGGCTCTTATTTGTTTAACTGTGGCGGTGAAGGGTGTACCGGTGAAACATTGGCGTGGACAAAATGGGGTGACTCCATGGAAGAGAAATATGGTGCACCATATTACCACATACATGTTGACCCGTTTATTAGTTTCTACGAGTTGTGTTACTGATAATGCTCCTACAGAGAGCCGATTTACATCGCATGATGTATGATTTGGCGGATTCTTGCACAAACATTCGAACAAACTGTAGGGTCGTTGCCATGGACCCTTCGGTCCCAAGTTTGACGCTACAATCCGGAGAAATCATTTACGCGGACCTGGTTATTGGTGCAGACGGCGTGAAGAGTACTACTCGTCAATACGTTGTTGGAGGGCCTGATGAACCGACGCCCACAGGGGACGCCGCTTACCGAGCTGTATTACCGACGGAACTACTTTTTGCAGACCCGGATTTGAAAGCGCTTGCGGAAACACCCCTGATGATCGGGTGGTTGGGTCCATATGGGCACATCATGGCGTACAACATCGTGAGCACCCCACTTTTTTGAGTACTGTCGTCCTGTTTGATGTGGGTTTCTTGTCCAGCGAGCCAAATCAGAGTTCAATATCGTCATGTGCCAGACTGACCGTAACCCAGATGCACCGTGGAAAACAGAGGAAAGCGCAGAGAAGATGAGAGACGAATATGTAGGCTGGGAGCCAAAGTAGGTTTATTTCTTGGTGCTGTCCGTCACTGGTCGCTTACACAGCATATGCCTATCGCAAAAAAAACTAGAATCCAGAAACTTCTTTCTCTCATTCCGTCTGCAATGAAATGGAAGTTGCTTGACCACGCCCCTATGGAAACATGGGTACACAAGGACGGCAAATTGGTGCTTCTTGGCGACGCTTGCCATCCCATGCTTGTGAGAACCTTTTCAGTGACACCTTCAGTGCTGTGCTGGCTGACACGGGCATCCTACAGCCTTATCGTGCACAGGGATCAGCCATGGCCGTGAGTCTGCCAACACCTCCATGTCTGTGTGTGAAAATAACATGTCTGGCACTAGATTGAGGATGCGGCAGTGCTTGGAAATCTATTTTCCCGTTTGTCTTCACATGCCCAGATTGCGCCTCTTCTGCACGCCTATGAATCGATCCGGTATGCTCGAGCAACTGCCACGCAGGAATCCTCCCGTCTGAACCAGACCATCTTTCATCTTCCGGATGGGCTAGACCAAGAACAGCGTGACGAACAGATGCGTGAAGCCATGGAAGATGACCTGAGAGAGGCCCGTGGCGAACCACCACTACAAGTCTCAAAGGCTGGTCATAAGGGCAATGCCAACCAGTGGGCTGACAAAGCTAAAAGCACGATACAGTATGGGTACGATGCAGACAACGAAGCCGAGAAATGGTGGCGAGAGCAGGGCGAAAAGACCATTGGTCCATTTGGGATGTTATCAAAGTTATGATGGTTATCGCCAGTGCCAATAGAATCTCGGTATTTACAACAGATATAGTTTATTATTGTTATGTTATATGATATGAAACACGATGTCAGATACCAACACCCGTAGCTGATGGAAACTCGTCAATCTGGATCGTTATCTGTGTGGGGAGAAGAGAGTTGCTTTCGAACAGGGTTGCATTCCACCGATCACCGATCGCAATCTTGTGAAAGGATCATCGGGTCTTGAACTAACCATTGTGACAGTGCAACACATGCACGACTGGCAATTATGGCAGAGGTGAAAAGACTGGGACCCTGTCCGAAGCATTGAGACCTTAACAACGAAATCCAAAGCCCACAATCTGTCTGCATTAGAATCTGCGACCTACACCAATACTGGCAGAGGGATTCAAGGAAACTCAGGGACGGCTGGAACAGACGCCTGCGATCGAGTTGAAGAAGAATGGCCCAAGGACATGGGTGAAGGTTTACCGCAGTCCATAATGATAATCATCTAGGCTCTGAGACTTACCCCGGCAGAGTACAAATTCCCTCGGTAGTATCATACCATTCCTGCTGCGTAATGCTTGCAGGATGAGTTGGGCAGAATGGACTAGCCAAAGGGCTACGGGGGTCGACCCATGTTACTCATTATACACTAGGGCGTGAGGACTTTTCATTAGACAGGCGCAGATGCTCCCAAGTTAGCAAGAAATGGCCTATGCATACATGCCGATCCTAGACAGCACTTTTATTAGTTATCTATTTGGCACTTGTAGTCTGACCCGAGCTGCCCGTCACGGTGGAGATGTATATCGCTGTCTCGAACGTGAACTTAAAAGTGGTTACATACACAGTAGTTGTCACGCAGACTACTTCCTGTACGTGACTATGCCCGATATGGACCTAACCGCAATAACGCCGTCACTTAGTCTGGGCATTGAAGGCGGATTCAAACCTTCCTCCAACGTTCCCGATGGCAGTTATTATGATACATAGGTATTGGGGCTTCGATTACAGCAGCAAGGTGCTGCGCTGGACATTGCACTTTAGTCAAAGTGCATCTACAAAGCAAGAAGGCTCTGGTTCGAGTGATGGAATCATGAATGGAGGGGCGTAACTCTACGCCATACCATTAACAAAGGAAAGCATCGCAGATCAGAATACGGAGAAATCCTTCGTGTGTGCAACACAGCTAGTCAGCAATGTCACCACTTCATCTCGTAAAGTCATTATTTTGCAAGTTTGCACTACATATGATGTCCTCAAAATCATGTGCCATTAAAAATCGTAATTTGTGCGATGCTATTCAGGGGCTGCGGAGGTTAAAGGTGGACTTAGCGCGAACTTTACGAAGTCAAGCTGTGTGCCCTAGATCAGGGGTTGCCTTCTCCTGTCAACGGCACTGTATAGGACCGCTGTGGAGTGACCTCCAGTGTGGTTCGAAATAGGGATGGTTGACCATTCAGGCATAACGGGGCCACCTAGTATGCAGAGAAACCCTAGGGTTTCTGTCCCTCCCACGACTGAATTGGGATGCTGAGGAAGAGAAGTTGGTCGTTCCCGGGCGAAAATAGCTATCACGATATCTCTTGGGAAGTAAAGTTAAGCGGCGAACCATACTAAGTTCCAACGTTTTGTCACCTACAGTATAACTGTCGCCGGATGTACCTGGTGCTCAAACATCAGTAAGATAAGTATTAAATGGTGAGCATTTCGGCTAACCTTGGCGAAAAGCACTATATTTATTACCTCTCTCACACATGCGAGTTGAGAAATGTGATGATGGCCTAGCTTGACATCGAGCAGGTTACTCTCTATCCACAGACATAGGAACGCGTTGCATACCAGTGTACCGGGGCTCCTGCGACCTCCCCGGCATAGTATAGGCATGTGAGCTCTGCCGTGTAACATTGGCCGGAAACACTGAGATGTATGTAGAAGTGGGATGAGCATTCATACCTAGTCGAGCACTCGTAGCGTGCGGAAGGCCAGAGAAATTAGTAAGCTCGAGGAGAAAAAAAGAAAAAAGAAAACATTACATCTCAGGGAAGGGATGTCAAGCGAGCAATTGTCACTCATGGGAACTGGTGCGAACCTGACCTGTTTCCCTGCATTGTGCGAAGATTCGTGATTGTGTAAGGATTTACAAGGAGCTACAGTGACAGTGTGTGTCAATAAAGTGGAATGATCGGGGTACAAAGGTGTCCTCTTTGCTGATTGCGATCTAGAAGGGATACTTTCCAGGACGGAAATCATGGTGAAATGGCTCTAAACGGGGTATCTGTACACCAACATCGTAACCAGCAGAAGGTGCGCATATATACCTCCAGAGCTGTACAGCGTGCCACACTGAGTCGCCAACAGTGGCCTAAATCGTTGGCAATAGGATAACGACATATCTGTATCCACATTGCAAATGTTGGCTTTGACGAATGCACTGGATGCGGCGGGTATTGGGAGGGGAGCAGGGCTGCTTCGGACTATTGGACAGTGTCATAGTAGCCCTTGAGGGTTACCGTCTGGGAAGAATATGATAGTCCCCATGAGGTAGTAATTGGGACAGAGTACCTGTACAGGTGCTTCTCTGCTCTCGCATCTCGTCAGCGAACGCGCCACTATAGCAAATCTGGGGGACAGCGCAAATGGGTCACGCTATGCAAGAGAACTTTGACAGGCTATAGTCAGTAAGCCACAAATAATATTATCCTGTCTTCATCTGCGCTGGCAGCAGGTAGCTCACCACAGAAGTACACTCCAAATGTACCCGCTAAAATACCAACAACATACGTCCTGGGATTAGATACATTTTACAAGATCTTGCACACCGTGGCAGGCTCATGGCAGTGCCGTGGCGGTTATCGACTTCCCGCTGAGACATTTTGGCATATATATCGCTGGTGTCCTTGTTCGTGCTTGCCATTCTAACAACAACAGAACGAATTACGAGGGTTAGCATTCCCAGGGATGGAGGGACTCAACATGGATTATGGATCGTCGGCCGTAAGAGTCAGTGGTTCCTTGACTCGATGGCACGAATATAATTTCCATGCTTACTGTCTGGGACGGACACTCCGGGCCAGTATACATCAAGTGCTACAGTATCAAGCCAAATCCTGTGAACTCTGTCAGCTGGATCTCGTACTTAATACTTGGTTCGAGTACGCATACCTTTGGTCTACTCGGGGGATGTTAGGTGTGGTAGTATAAATACTATTGCGTGCATGTACGGCAGCTCCATTTGAGTGTCCTTGCGACTTTGCAAAGAACCCCCTCGAAATCTTTGCATCAGCAATCCAAGCTATCGACTTCGAACGTCGTTGAAAACCTCGCCCGACTCTACTGTGCAGCATCCGTAAGCTAGGACGAGCGTGGCACCTTGCTGGTTCCAATACACCAACGCTCGCCAACGCGTCACTCGTTGGAAGAGATGATAGATTCTCAGTCGTTTCTGCCGGCAGTCGCGTTCTTTCGACTTTCGCTAGCATTAGCATCGTTCCCAGTGCTGGAAAGCCTTCAGTATGATTCCCAGTTGACCTCCCCATTGACATCGTATATTCGGTGTACGTGTTATTTCTCGTTTTTGTAAGGTGACGGCCTTTCTCTCAACACTCATAACAGTGAAAGAGGGGCTGTGGTTGTATCAGCATAACGTCGATCCATATGCTGGAGGGATCCTCAGACATGTGAGTACTGATATCTAGCTTATGACCTTGTCTCATGGATTTGTTCTTAGTCACCGTTGCTTCTTTCGTTCTTTTCTATTATCCCGCAACATCCTGTTTTATGGGCCCTCTCCGATATCGTAGGCGCATATACTCTCGTTCGCATTTGGCGGGCCAGACAGAAATTGCACCCAGGAAAGAGTAACCGCAACAGTCTGATTGGTGTTGCATATTTGGTTAACCCGTACCTCCTACTCCCGTCTCTCGCTCTCTCAACCTCGACATTCGAGAATACCATGGTTCTCCTCACTATCGCGTTGGCAGCCGAAGGCGAGTTTCTATTCCTTTTCCTTTAGCCCTTGGCCTCATTTCTTCGACAGGGAAACGGCCACCTTCTCTTCTGGCTCTTGCGTTTTCATCCCATCTGTCGCCCTCGACACTTATCCTGGTCGTACCTGTCCTCATGCTATTGGCAACTTCGCCCGTCTCTCAGCTTGCTTCGCCACGACCATTCGTGGGCAGCCTTCGCACTATTTTCAAACACACAGGGGAATTCCTGGTTTATTGGTTTATTCTCGCTGGCGCAGCGACTGCTATGGCCGGGGGATACTGGTTCTGGATACGCGAATCGTTAGGTGCAAAGTCAGTGGTTGCGCTTTGCGGTCTTACGTGCATAGAGATTGATGTCACGTATTTCAGCATAATCCTACCGGATCTGACGCCTAATCCGGGGCTGTGGTGGTATTTTTTTACTGAAATGTTCGACCACTTTCGACCGTTCTTTCTCATGGTGTTTTCCGTAAGTTCTGGCTTCTAGCAGTGTGAGAACTTTCGCCAATGCCTTAGACAGGTGCATCTCGTCATCTACATCATGCCGATCTGCATCAAGTTTCAGTGAGTACATTGGTTTTCTTGGTAGTATCGTCTGATGTGCAACATTGTTTTAGGCATGATGCACTGTATTCCACTTTTCTACTTATAGGGGTTCTGGGAACTTTTAAGGCGTATCTCACCCTGGCAGACCCAGGGTTGTTTCTTAGCATGTTTGCAATCTTTCCGGAGGTGTACCCGTGTACGATCGTTACTTCTCTTAGACGCTTTCATACACTGATCCTCTGATCCATCGTAGACCTTCGGCATCCGATTGTAACAACGCTGCTGCACATACATGCGACATTGTTACTACCACTTTTCCATGCACTGTGGGTTACTGAAGGCCGCGGCAATGCAAATTTCTACTATGCTGCTAGTCTAGTTATGGGTGTTGCAGGTGGAGCCGGACTTTTAGATGCATGTTTCGCTGGAATGAGGATTGCGATAGGGGATGTTGCCGAAGAAGAACAAGGTAAATGGGAAGCTATACAAGAGTAGAACCCGGTCCTTGAGTGTCTTCATTGGGTGAAGACCTGTGAAGGAGCCCGTCACGATGTTTGTGGAATCCTCGTAATCCGGTGCCTAAGGCGCCATGAGTGTACAGTCGGATACAGCAGTCACTTCCCTCTGCTAGGACCACCCGGATGGACCATATTTTACTGTACACCATCGTTTAGATACCTCTAAAATCTCAAGCTTTTGTTCATATGCAACTCAACCGTACCACCTATATTATAACTGACATGTGGTAATACACGCCGTAGAGTAATAGATATCATTCTTTTCGTATTGCTCCGGCGATACCACCCGTCAGAATGCTTGGAAGTTCTTGACTCCCAATGGTGTAAAGTAGCGATACGGACCCGCCCATCAACAACAACAGGGTGACAACCGTGCCAGTCAGTAAGACAAACGGTCTATGACGATATTAAGTAAAAGCTGATCCAGGAGATTTTAGAACGCACCCGCTAATGTCTTTTCGTTCGCACATCTGGCCTACCCAAGTCTGTGTTTGCCCAGACTCGTTGGTCGTTGTCTCGCAGGCACACGCAAAACATTCTTCACCTTCGCGTATCGTGCTTACACACGAGCCATGCCCGGAACATGCATTCGTTCCATTGAGACAAGCATACTCAGAGCTGTAGCAAACCCCTGCTGAGCGTGTGATGATTTGTTGGCTCCTGCGGGAAATTGGAGTATGGTGAAGCAACTGTGGCGCTCTCTTCTGTATCGAAGATGGAGCATGTGACAAGAGTGCAAACTGGATAGACCTTTCTGAAAGTATGCTCTCGATTGCTGCACGGACAGCTCGAGTAGCGAGTTCGTATTGTTCGCTTCCTTGGCCATACTCTGCTGCAAGTTCAGGAATGCCGGTTAACTGAAGACCGGCAAAGCGATCCACATTAGCAGGGGCTTCTATGAAACCCATAAGCATCGTCATTTCAGCTAGGAACGCTTCATTGGCAGGTGTCAATGCGGAGAATATGTCCAAGGCGCGAGGGATGCCTTGAGATGGCACTGAGGGTTCAGTGTAAATATGAGAAAACGCATGGGTTGCTCGTTGGTTGTACGTCTTCAAAAGTGTCGGTAGATAGTCTCCATTAGGCTCAGAAAAGGAAAAGTTTGGTTCCAAGGTAGATGGGAGAACATCTAACGAAATTCATTACTAACAGTGTCGACCCGAAAACTGTGGACCTACCTGAAGCGTACGTCTCATCTATTATAAGTAACAAGGCATTCTGGTTTCCACTGGCCACAAAATCCCGTTCCCTGAACAAGTGACCCAACTTCGTGGATTCTTGCGTTAGTTGTTCAAACTGGTCGAGGCCAAGATGTGCCGCTAGTACCTGGCTCGCCTGTTTCGACGACAGTCGAGAGGGTAATTGCTCCGGTGGGCTAAGATAGACGTTGGCGGCTTGCGTCAGGCCAATAAGTAGCCAACAGATGGACAGTCCACGCATTGTCACTACCCTGGAGGGTGACATGCTGCGAAATGGCGAAGACGATTATTATTTGTGCTAGTTTGGCACCTCTACAGTGATTGAAGTATTAGAATTACACTAAGTGTGTCGCTGAGGTTATTAGCGATGCCGGATCGCGTCAAAGTAAGGACATCAGTGAAGACTTGAGATCCGACACAGAAAGGATCCCGTTTGACAGTGTATCTGATAAACTCGAATAGCAAGGCTGATATATATTAGAATACCGCGCTCCCAATTAGCCGCTGAGACGATGAACAAGCTAGATATCACGATCGGTACATGGCCTAAGTAATTCCGCTGCTCACTGCCTAGATGCCTCCAGCTGCTCCCCATGTGGGCCATTAGGTTTCGAAGTCCCTGATAACCTTTTTATCCTCACCACCCACTTCATGGAGGTTTCCTAGATTTTTTTGTTATCGGTATCCACTTTGGCCCCCACTGGAAGCACGTGTGCAGAATTAAGTAAAGGGTCGTCTTCATTGACCGGGCCCACCAAGAATGCCTTCAATTCAGCTCTTACGGTGCACAGATAACCATATACAACGATCTGTCAGGGTATTATTCAGGCAATAATGAAGCAGCTTCGAGTGCTTCTAACGGAAAACGAGGAGGATATAAGTGGTACTACTTCAAGTATGCAAGAGCCAACAAGACCTGGTGGGCTGTATTTCCGTTGCTTACGAAATGGAGGGCAGTAGGTCTGACCTGGAAATTTTGGCAGAATAGCATGCTTTCTTTGATATTAGTTGCACTCTTGTCAAACAGAGAGAGGAAGCAGGTGGTACACAATTGATCAGAGAATGCTCCATGACAGACATGCTGAGGTTTATGTAAGGAGTGAAAAGTCGAAGGCAATTTCATATGTGAATAAATGTGCAGCAGTTGTCTCAGAGTTGGAGAACCTGCCTCACTTTTGAGACATCATACTTTCAGAAATTTTGCTTTCCACAATGACACTTTTATACCAGGCACTGGAAGAATTGGTCTATGATTTTCCAGATAACATGTAAATAACATTGAATTTATAGTTACTATGTTACAAAATTGCATTGTTCTTTGTATGTGGAACCAACCTCAAAATGTAGCTCCAGTAAGAACAATTGATAGCATGTACTTGCAAATGGCATGAACATGCGTACAGGTATGGTCGGGGATCTTAGGGTGGTTCGTGCGTGGGAACGGGTACCAAATGTGTGCGGAGTTTGAATCCGTAAGCCTGACCTCAAGCCCATTGAAGTATAAAAGCTTGCTTACTTCCCACCATCCACCCCCCCTCAGGAGTGTTCGCTGTGTTTGGCATCGACGGCGCTGTTCACAATGTCGAATAAGATTGTGGTGAGCTACTCACCCAGCCCTTGTTGTAGTAGTGCAGGCAAATAACAGAGAGTCTTCGAGCCTAATGTATACCGTCAAGTCATTGACGACGTTATTGAGGCCATTAAGCCGGAGTTCGACGAGTATGGAGTTAGCGAAGACGTCTTAGCTGATCTGCAACATGTGAGTAGCGCAATTTTTCGTTGTTATGCATACATGGTTGATTATACGGATCAACGCGATGTTCACTCTTCCAGAAGTGGCAAGCCAAAGTGATTGCATCCCGAGTTGCAGATTTCGAGCCACCGCAACAGCAGCCTACTCCGCATCATCCTGTTTATCCACCCCACCCTATCCACATGATGCAGCATCATGGACACTATCCACCACCTCATAACCCCTATGTTCCCCAGCCACCCCAACAGACACAAGCACCTGTGAAAACGGAGCAAGTGGAGAACCGCTATATCCTAAGTGGCCCAGCAGGCATGCCAACATATGCATTGCCGCCACTCCCTGGGCCCCAGCTGAATGGCATGAAGCCATCGACGTATCCCGGCGGGCAGCAAGGAGTTCTCTCTTTCCCTCCACATCCCACTCATCTCGCGCGTCCTCCAGCAACTCCACGGCAGTACTCTGCACCTACGCCCGTATCACAAGCCCAGTCTTCTTCAGCATCCGTTTCTCAGTCACAGCCGCAAACGACACAGGCACAAGCAACATCGTCCACCCAACCGCGGCCGCAGTCAAGCCCCCAGAAGATTCCTCAGGCGGATGGTCCCTCATCATCTGATTCCGAGTCTCCCTCGCCCCCACCGAGTCAGCCGTACGCGCCTCGTCCCTCTCATCCGTCTCTTCCGCAACCATCTCAGGGATCGGGCTCGCAGCCTGGAGATCCCGAGGCTATTAATAGCGATTTAGATGACTCTGACACAGAGGGCGAGGAAGACGCGGAAGAGGGTGGGCAAGGAGACACCGACATAGTGTTTTGTACATATGACAAGGTCAGAGCTCTTCTGAATATCTGGATCACCGACATGCTTATGTTTCGCAATTATCAGGTCGGTCGGGTGAAGAACAAGTGGAAATGTATTCTGAAGGACGGCATGATCCATATCAATGGGAAGGATTACCTTTTTGCAAAGTGTACCGGGTGAGCCACTCCGCTTCGTCGCTGCTTATCCTCAAGTGATTCTTGGGTTCAGGGAATTCGAATGGTAGCCATGTAGAGGAGTTCTTATTTCCATGTGGTATCGTTTGCACTGCACTATACAGCATCTTAACATTGTCACTAGCGAGACCTTCATCTAATGTATACATAACATCATGACTTCAGGTCTGAAATGTGCGAGACATACGCATAACCTCTACCCTTATTCAACCTCGATGTTGAACTTGTGTGAGTGGGAAGCAGTGTACTGAGGACGTCCTATCGCAGGTGATATCTCAGTAGTGCTTTATACTTGTCTGTTTCGTCGTCCCAATTCCCACGTCTATTCCTCGCTGTGGCCCAATGATTGGTGTCCTGATCCAGATACCATCAGGGGAGGCAGGCAGAATACCCGATTCTACAAAGTAAATAGGTCGGTGGTTTTCGATGGAAATGTTTCCGATATGTTGTCGAGCAAGATTATATTATGCAGTGGTTTCGAGAGAGATGGAAAAGATAGAGAAATGTGTGGCTGAAACTGGGGACTGTTGGGGAGTATGTTTTTGGTTACAAACTTCCATGAGCGGGTGAGCGAAGCGAGTACACCGGCAAGTACTCCACACATTTGCTTACCGCCACATGAGCCGATACAGTATTGTGGTACGTTACATTGACACCGCTATGCCAAATACCAACCCCTGTCTAGACATGTGACACGTAGCCGAAGATGCCTGGATCTCAAAATAATGCTTCTACATAACATCTAGATGCCGAAGTACAGTGTTACATCACCCAGATACTTCAGACGACTTCAAAGGATTGTCCCCTGTTTATCGCCCTGTGTGATCACGGCCGAAGTTGAGCGTTTTATGCTGCAGCAAGTTGCCCCGCAGCTGCGCCATTGCATGATTATCATGGCCAACCATGTGAGATCAATTGACATGATGGGGCGCTTCGCTTGACAGCGAACCCTGAAGTGAACAGGATCGATCTTGCGGACCCATGTCAAGCGGCCTCGTTCTGCTCACAATAATCGGAACTTTCCCGGTGACGCACGTTGGTGGGTGGGTACCAATCCACGGGCTGGATTTAATCGGTCGGAATCTCATATTATCCAAGGACAGCCGACAATGGGCCCCCATCTACGCAGGTCCGCATAGCAGCGAAGCGGCTCGCACAGGATTCAAGAGGGGGATTCTAGGGGGTGTCGGAACCGTACTAGGTCTGCTAAGCTGTAGGATACTTAATGCGTCCAGAAGATCTTGCCTGTATAAAATACAACGAAAGTAACCTTGACCCCAGCGTGTCTTGTTAGGTATACGATGCACGGTGTAGGACTACAGACAGCCGAAGCTATACTGTCAATGGGCTGCTGTCTGGCCATTCAGCCTCAGCCTCGCCCTAGACCACATTGCATCGTAATGTAGATCGCCTCTCTCAGTAGCGCCCATTGGGTAAAGAACGTGAGTTTTCCTTGTTAGGAGTGCACTACCTCTTCTATTGAGCCGAAGATCGATAAAAAGCATGAAGGCAGGGGATAACACAATCCATTGCGGGACCATACTTACTCAGTATATGTCCCAAATGGAAATAGGGCATTGATCACGCTCTGCAGCACGTTCCACTGAGGAGCCATTCAAATTGCATCGGGAAATCGGGAGACAGTCATATGACCGCAAGGCCGAACTGAGAGTTCCCACTGAGTAGGACAAATTTATTAGTTAGATTATGCAATGCCGTAGGCCCGTGCGAGACAACGAACGCTCCACTGCAGTGGCTGTGGTCACATTGTTCAATTAAGCTTGAGTTCATCGTCACCATGCCGTGAACTCACAAGGGCGGCGCTAAATCAACACTAAGTATCATTTAAGCAAAAAACGTACTAGACCAAGGGCTTGCCTATATGCGTCCACAAAATAGCTTCACGTGTGTACAGTAGTAAAGGACGCCCGTCAATGTCATGTCGTTCGCTTTGGAGAACCAGACCTGAATATATCTGAACTCGGTGTAACGATACACACACTACTGTCAGGGGGTTATGTAACGTGACTAATGACTTTATACTCAGAAACCTTGTCTTCGATCCTTATTTTCTTCTTGGCGCGCAATAATATGAGCAACCGGAAATCCGATCGCTGCACTGAAGATGCGGACGTGCAGGTCCAATGACCTGGTATAGGTCGCAGATCCCAGCCTTGGGGGAGGGGAAAACAAAACGCCAACATAGAGTATCAGCCCTTTCGAGACCAGGCCAGAAATAGTCAATCTGCACGGGGTCCCAAGCGCCGCAGCGTCTTGTCGTCCCCAGGATCCCTCCGATATGGGTGACGGCGCTGCAAGGAGCGCAGTGGCGCAAGGTCCACCCTACATCTTCCAATTCCACTGGACTCTTCGTATGGGGGATTTCTCACTTCATACAGCTGGCTAGGTGGTTCCGGCTGGAACAGTTGGGCTGGTGGTGGTAGGGAAATCTGCGATGTACTATTTGTTGAATACGGTGGCGTTGTCCTATGAGGAGAATACGTGTAGGGTGTGTTGACGACGGCGCCGTCGTCCTGAGGTCTAGAAACAGGTGGGTAACTCCCACCAGATATGCCATGCAGGGAAGCAGGAGAACTATGAGGGGAACGCGAAGAGCCAGAGCCGAAGGAACATCGTAGAGAATTTCGAGAGAATTCCGTCCCTATGTCGTGACCCGAAGAAAAGTCCGCACTATGACGCGCTACAGGAGTGGGGGACAAGGAGCATTGTCCGCCCCGATCATAATAATCAGGTGTTGTCCTAAGATCCGTTTCCTTGGACATCGTCGACGCATCCGACGACACACCATAATCCACAGAGGCACGTCGATTGTCAGAAGTAGCATAATTCGGAAGCGCTGACATGGAAGGACGGCGAGTCTTGTAATCAATATCTTCACCAGCTCTAATCGGAGGGAGGGTAGGATTGGGACCCGTCATGGGCGGCAAGGGTGGGGGAACAGAATACTGGGGACCTTCTGAAGGTCGATGATATGGAGAGCCGTGGAGCGGCTGTGTGTTGTGACGGCAGGAATCAGGAGCGAACGTGGAGGGCGAGGGTACAGGGTACGGAGCAGGCTGAGCGGGATATGCAGACGGGAATGGAGCATACGTCCGAGTCACGGAGGAAGTGTTGGATTTCAA